>OY759275.1:19316037-19476037 GCA_963662155.1 Lamellibrachia columna
AAAAAATCTGCAAAAGTGGAAATGGTCATAACCCAGAAATTAATCGAGCTATAGGGGAGACCAGGCTACAGTGAATCACAGGGCACAGTGAATGTAGGGGAGACCAGGCTACAGTGAATCACAGGGCACAGTGAATGTAGCGGAGACCAGGCTACAGTGAATCACAGGGCACAGTGAATGTAGGGGAGACCAGGCTACAGTGAATCACAGGGCACAGTGAATGTAGCGGAGACCAGGCTACAGTGAATGTAGGGGAGACCAGGCTACAGTGAATCACAGGGCACAGTGAATGTAGGGGAGACCAGGCTACAGTGAATCACAGGGCACAGTGAATGTAGGGGAGACCAGGCTACAGTGAATCACAGGGCACAGTGAATGTAGGGGAGACCAGGCTACAGTGAATCACAGGGCACAGTGAATGTAGGGGAGACCAGGCTACAGTGAATCACAGGGCACAGTGAATGTAGGGGAGACCAGGCTACAGTGAATCACAGGGCACAGTGAATCAGAGGTTATTTATAGAAACTGGCGATTGGCAATTCCAAGCTGATGTCGTCAGGGTATTCCCGTGGGAATTCTCCATCTAAATGTGTGCATAAATTAGAAGCAGACAGCATTGGCGGATAATAGCAAGTAATGTGTGTTTGTGACCATCAGAAGTAAATGTTCACGACTCTGTTCATGTTGTGAGTTAGTGTAGATCATACAGGAATGTGACCCTGAATATATGTTTGTAATTATAGTGATATTTAATTAGTTTAATGCACATGTGCTCTCTGTGCTGTAGGCGGCCATTTGCATAAAATTTGCACTTGAGTACCGAAAGGCATCTCGGTGTACAGTGGATCGGGGTACAGAGGCTCACTGATCCACTGTGCCCCATGGTGATTCACTGTGTCCTGGTATATTTTCTTGACATTTCTAGTTTCTAAAAAAATATTTTCTTGCTTTCGGTATAGTTATGATGTTTCCAAAATAACCTTATACACGTCCTATAACATTATACAGTTTTCATTTTCTATTTCAGTGACAAATTAAGCAGCATGGCACGAATCAAAAAGCGTGAAAAGAGAAAGATCGGGAACACTGACAGTGAGAGCCTGGCTGCGGCTGTTCGCAAAGTGATTGATGAAGGGATGAGTATCCGGAGCACATGTAAAGCATATGACATAAAGTTCTCAACTCTACGTCGATATGTCAAAAAGGCAAACGCTGCTGAAGACAAGGAATTGATGACATATGCACCAAACTACAACTGCCGCCAGGTTTTTACTACCAATGAACAGATACTTCTGCAGGACTACCTCATCAAAGCAGCAAAAATTCAATACGGACTGACGCGGAAGCAAGTCCGTGTGCTAGCCTATGAATACGCAGTTCGTAATCAGAAAACCTTCCCCGATTCTTGGACGACACACGGTTTGGCAGGAGAAGATTGGTTCACCTGGTACATGAAACGCTTCCCAAACCTATCACTACGTCGCCCTGAAGCAACCAGCTTATCTCGGGCAACGAGCTTCAACAAGAAGAATGTAAAGGAGTTTTATGACAACTTGGAACAGGTGATGGAGAAAAGCCACTTCAGCCCAAATGACATCTACAATGCCGATGAAACGGGATGCACTACAGCGCAGAAAGTTGGGAATACGAAAGTCATCGCCTGCAGAAACGAGAAGCAAGTTGGAAAGAACACATCAGGAGAGAGGGTCCTTGGTGACAATGGTAGGCGCAATAAATGCTGCTGGTAACTCGATTCCACCGTTTTTAGTATTTCCGCGTGTTCACTTCAAAGACGCGATGTTGCATGGAGCTCCCCAGGCAGTGTTGGAGCTGCCCATCAGACAGGGTGGATGACAACGGAGAACTTCACGGCATTTATTCGTCACTTCATCAAGTCAACCAAATGTTCGAACGAGCATCCGGTGTTGCTTATACTTGACAACCATGACACCCATATCTCGATTGAAACTGTTGACCTTACAAAAAACAACGGGGTCGTCATGCTGACTCTGCCGCCGCACCGTAGCCACAAGCTGCAACCACTAGATAGAAGTGTGTATGGCCCTTTCAAGGCTTTCTACAACCAGGCAGCCAACGCGTTCATGATCAACCATCCTGGCCAACCGATCACCATCCATAATATATCCCAGTTAATAGGCCATGCTTATCCCCTGGCCTTCACGCCAAAGAATATATCAGAAGGCTTCAGCGTATCTGGTATCTACCCGTTCAACCCCGATGTCTTCAGCGAAGAAGATTTCCTCTCCTCCTACGTTACCGATCGACAGCTCGTGGAAGACGACGTGCCTTCAGTAGCAGCGGGTCCAAGTGTTGAGGCCCCCGAGCAGAATCGCCCTACCCAACACCCTGCGAGACACTCGCTGTCTCCAACCTCATCCGATTCCGACCAGTGTATTGTCGCACCGGAAGTCAACAGCCCGTTTCCAAAGGCTGCACCGCGTAAACACAAAGGTGGAAGGAAGAAGGGCAAAACGCTTGTCCTGACAGACACCCCAATCAAAGAGCAGATCAGGGCAACTGACGAAGAAAGGAAAAGGAAGAAAGATAAACAGCAGGCCAGTCAAAAGGCAAAGGTGGAAAGTAAGAGTAGAAAGAAGATGAAACTCCAACCTGATGATGAGGTGGCTGAAGAAAACACACAGAGTTAATAATCACATTGCGTATGGATGACAATGATTCACTACATTCAGGCCAAATAAGCTAGATTTGTAAGACAACCTAATAATAATTTACCTGGCAAATGTTACAATGATAATGATTTTTAACATGTTCGATGCTTAATAAAAATGATTCCACGTTAAGCATAATTAGTGTCGTTTTCACAGTCTATGGTGTTGCATTGTTGCTAATGTAGATTATTCGATCTTCGTAATCTTCTTCGTAGCCTACTCAGACGGGTCTCCTTCCAAATGAATGACAATGATTGACTACATCCAGTAGACAGATAGCATAAGCTAGCTCTGTAATCGAGTAATTATTGTTGTTTAACATCATAAAATTAATGTTTGATGGATAGTGCATGTATTTATTTAAGACACATACGTACATATAAAATTGTTAATTAAATTAATAACTATAATTAACATCTGATTGATAATGGAAGATTTGATCCACTGTGTCCCAGCCTACGATCCACTCTGCCCCGGTACCAGGGCACAGTGAATCAATTTATTTTTTACTTTTCACCCCGTCTCACAACAAACTGCTGTAAGTTGGAAGAATAATTGAATATATGTTAGGAAGACAGAAAGCTAATGTACTCTTTCCACCATATAAAGCCAACTTGCTGTCACCAAGGCAGTAGAAATGTTGAAAAAGAAAAAATCCGATCCACTGTGGCCTGGTCTCCCCTATCCCTATGGTTTGATATAATTGGTAAACTGTTGGTAGAATCCAAAAAATGTGAGTGCCACAAGAATTTTTGTTTTGATTGATTTGAGACGGAATGCCCCATTGTCATGTATGTTATTTAGACCTATGAGGACATGTAATTATAATGGATGTGTGTACATTTTGGAGTGTTGGTCAAATCTGAATTGGTGTTGAATTGAACCAAAAATTGTGTGACTTATAAGAATTGATTTAATAAAAATCAAACGAGATTGATTTGGAATTTAACTGGAATTGGAAAACCTGCAAATTTAGTTGAATTTAATGAATTGTTCAGTTCATATAAAGCGTAAATGTTTTGATATAAATTTACACATATAAACAAAGAAATATATTACAATTTATTGATTCTTCAGACTTACTTTCACTTTAAAAATTACAAGGTGTGATGATCTTATTTGGAAATCAAAACAGGAATAGCAAGTAAAATTGTAATTTCTGGCACAACACAATAAAAGGTTTATGGTAGATGGCGCCATCCGCGTAGATCGGGTTACGTTGGCGCGTGTTGCAAAAACTCTACTCAGTCCCCGATCTCCTACTCACCGCACCGATCGCTCGCGAGATCGGGATCGGGAAGGGAGCCGAGATCGGTGCGCTTGCAAAAACTCTCAATTATCAATTCCTTCGGAGGGCCATTTTATCTCATTTATGAGTTCTCCTATCGGCGACAAACTGAATTATGATTGTTCTGTAAAAAGGTTTAAAAAGCGCGGACTTAAATGATTTACAGTTGTCCATATTGTTGTTTTTATTTTACCGTGTCGTCGTCAATCACGCCAGATGTATTGTTATCGACTGTCGATGAACGACTGTAAAGCATGAGCACTATTTCTATCGGTTGGATTTCTAGCGGTCCGTTGGTTGTATTGAACTGCACAGTACTCGAGCGGTCAGCATAAGATACGTGGCCAAGTGATCCTAATTACGTATGTATCATCGGACTAATCGCGATTCCCAATTGAACGAAACTTAGATGACTCCGATACTTAATTAACACGTTTATATTAAATCAACGTTAATTAACATCAGCCACTTTTCACGGTTCTCAGTTTAGCTAAATATTAATTAACAGTTTCATGAGAATGTCTTTCTAATTCATGAAAACTAAAAGTCCTATTATTATCGTACTGGTTCAACCCGCCTGTCGCCATGTTGACCGAGGCTAGAATCAGTTGGCAACGAGGCCAGTCGAGACAGAGCGCGTCAAGCTGTCGTGAATATTGGGAATTTTTTCGGTTCAGTCAATCGAACAGGGAGCTGAATTATTTACATTTTGCAAACATCGATTCGCTATTCAAGTGATCTGACTCTGCGTTGTTCGTGCGATGTGAATGTCCTTTCAGAACAACTATTACCATGACTTGAACAAGCACAGAAAATTCTTAATTAGAAGAGTCTTATATGTACCTGGTGACATCCTGCTGAACGCGTTCAATACACCCAACGTGGTCTTTATGACAACAGATCAGGCTCACCTTTAATTATTTAAAGGCATGCCTTTAATTATTTAAATACGCATATGTAAAGTTAAAGGCGTGGTTGTAACATTAAGAGCATGCCTTTAATTAATTAAAAGCGCATATGTAATTGTAACCAATCAAAACCAGCGAAGTGTATTAACAGAACTTTGTTTCGCTGGTTCTGATTGCCTACAATTAAATACGCTTACTTAATTATTTAAAGGCATGCCTTTAATGTTACATACGCCTTCTTAATTAATTAAAGGCGTGCTTTTAATTATTTAAATATGCGTACGTAAAGTTAAAGGCGTGGTTGTAACGTTAAAGGCATGCCTTTAATTAATTAAAGGCATGCATTTAATTAATAAAGTACGCGTATGTAACATTAAAGGCATGCCTTTAAATAATTCAGTACGCATATTTAATTGTATCCAATCAGAACCAACGAAACAAACTTATGTCAATACACCTCGCTGGTTGCGATTGGTTACAATTAAATACGCATACTTAATTATTTAAAGGCAAGCCTTTAACATTACATACGCGTACTTAATTAATTAAAAGCATGGCTTTAACTTTACATGCGCGCATTTAATTAATTAAAGGCAAGCTTTTAATATTGCAACCACGCCGTCAACTTTAAATACGCGTATTTAAATAAGTAAAGGCATGCCTTTAATTAATTAAAGGCATGCCTTTAAACAGTAAAGGTGAACCTGATATGCTGTCATAGTTCTTCCGTTTGAGGAGACCAAGCATAGGATTGAATACTCGGCAAATACTTCGCATTAATTGTAGTAAACAACGTGGTCTCTTCATGCGGTGTCTCGAGTCTACATTGGCTTACCCCAAAAAAAAACATTATTGGGCTAATGCAGAAGACGTGGTGGTTTGTACGTCATTTGTGTCTACGGTCACGCACGATGATCGTCGTTTTGCCGTGGCCACTGATTAATCTATGGAATCGTGTGCTGATTCAACGAGGACGCCGACGACACTGCCTCAGTATGGAACACATTTAACTCAATAATGCTGTTTATTATTGTGTAGAAGGTTTGACAATACGCCGTCGTTCAATGGTTTTCAACCCAAGGGTGATTACTAAGTCTGCTGGCATTGCTTTTCGTACGTGGTCGTTTTTGACAAGTCTGGCAGCAGTTTTACTTTTTCAATATGGTTGAATTGTGTGGTAGTGCGAGTGTACATACATTTTGATCATACCCATACTCTAATATATTGTTGTTGGTTAAGGCGGTTGCCTCGTGTCAGTCCTGGTGGAATATGTAGGGTAACCTGGGGCAGCGGCCCCCCTAAGGAAAACTGTCAAATTGTACACCATTAAACTGCGTTAGCATGTCTTTAGTGTCATCACATTATGGACATATATGTGTGTACACATTTTGGAAAACTATTTTCAGTAAATAAGCAAAATAGCTGAGTTGCATTTGAAAAATAATGGGACCGTCTTGCACCACACATAATGTCATGCATTGGGACCGTCTTGCACCACACGCAATGTCATGCATTGGGACCGTCTTGCACCACAAGTAATGTCATGCATTGGGACCGTTTTGCCCCACACGTAATGTCATGCATTGGGACCATCTTGCACCACACGTAATGTCATGCATTGGGACCGTTTTGCCCCACACGTAATGTCATGCATTGGGACCATCTTGAACCACACGTAATGTCATGCATTGGGACTGTCTTGCACCACACGCAATGTCATGCATTGGGACCGTCTTGCACCACAAGTAATGTCATGCATTGGGACCGTTTTGCCCCACACGTAATGTCATACATTTGGACCGTCTTGCACCACACGCAATGTCATGCATTGGGACCGTCTTGCACCACACGCAATGTCATGCATTGGGACCGTCTTGCACCACAAGTAATGTCATGCATTGGGACCGTCTTGCACCACACGCAATGTCATGCATTGGGACCGTTTTGCCCCACACGTAATGTCATACATTGGGACCGTCTTGCACCACACGCAATGTCATGCATTGGGACCGTCTTGCACCACACGCAATGTCATGCATTGGGACCGTCTTGCACCACAAGTAATGTCATGCATTGGGACCGTCTTGCACCACACGCAATGTCATGCATTGGGACCGTTTTGCCCCACACGTAATGTCATACATTGGGACCGTCTTGCACCACACGCAATGTCATGCATTGGGACCGTCTTGCACCACACGCAATGTCATGCATTGGGACCGTCTTGCATCACAGACACAACACGACAACAAACAAACAAACAAAACAAACAACAAAAGACAACATACTATTGCCCATTTGACCTGTCAACCATGGGCATCCGGGGGGGGGGGCAAGGGGGGGCAGGGGGGCCAAGGGGGGCACTAATTGTTTTCGGACGTATATTTGTGAGCTCAAAGTATATGTTAACTTTACATCATCTTCTTTTTTGCCCCTCCCTGGAACAATTCCTGCTGACGTCCCTGCTGTCAACTGATTAATAATATTATCATGTGACGAATTAAGTCCATGATTCACACCGCTATATAGTGAGTTTCACCAATTTACTCTTGAGAAAATATTAGATCAGTGCATATAATAGTGCATATAAAAGTTTTAAAACAAACTAATTTAATTACGCCTGTCTCGTGTTGCTGAGCTTTCGGTGTGGGTATCACATGAAAGTTAGCTTCATTTTGCAGCAGATTTGGGAACGCTCACAGTTTCATATTTTAATATGACACGCTAGTACAACACAATTGATATGATAGTTACAGCAATCGGGGACTTTTTGCAGCGAGAGGGGGACACTGTTATACACTTACTGGGATTAACATTCATTTTTCATTTAACACACTACGTTTACAAAAGAGTCATACAAGTGTGTAATAGGCTACTGTCGCTTAGACCAGTTTGACCATACATGTCCAGCTCTGACTTGATTACAAACATGAAGAAGTTGATTGGCATAATTCCGGTTATAAATCGATGCTGCATATGATGGATAATGGGTTCTATCACATTATACACGTGTTTATGTATACACGAATCTGTAACTTTAGGAGCTACAATGCTTAGTTGGCTTGTTTGTTCTGTCAGTGTGCATTACCAGAAGTTAAGTTTATATTAAATAATCACGCGAGAGACGCGTTCAGACCACGCATCATGAAGAAGTTGATTGGCACAATTCCGGTTATAAATCGATGCTGCATATGATGAATATTGGGTTCTATCACACTGTACAAGTGTTTATGTATGCACTAATCCGTAACTTTAGGAGCTACAATGCTTCGTTGGCTTGTTTGTCCTGCCGGTGTGCATTACCAGAAGTTAAGTTTATATTAAATAATCACGCGAGAGACGAAGCAGTCCCACGTTCCTTGCTGAAGCGTGTTGAGATACAGGTAGTACCAGTTTCACATGCATAATAATATACTTGTATAATGTTGATGTTTTTATATTCTTGTTCACAAGATATGCAACCACATGTTGGTGTTTGGATCCTCTCCGCTGTACCATAGTTTGTGTCTTTCCTCTATTGATATGTCTCAAACACCTGTCCATCTAACTTCATCCCGTCCAAGAATATCCCACCGATATATGGTTAGCTCATGAGTTAGTTCTTGTCCGCAAGCATATAGAGTCGGGCATTCTACGTCCATGTGATCTATGTTGGTCTTCTCTGCATGTAGAGTCGGACATGCCACGTCCATGTGATCTATGTTGGTCTTCTCTGCATGTAGAGTCGGGCATTCCACGTCCATGTGATCTATGTTGGTCTTCTCTGCATGTAGAGTCGGGCATTTCACGTCCATGTGATCTATGATGGTCTTCTCTGCATGTAGAGTCGGACATGCCACGTCCATGTGATCTATGATGGTCTTCTCTGCATGTAGAGTCGGGCATTTCACGTCCATGTGATCTATGATGGTCTTCTCTGCATGTAGAGTCGGACATGCCACGTCCATGTGATCTATGATGGTCTTCTCTGCATGTAGAGTCGGACATGCCACGTCCATGTGATCTATGATGGTCTTCTCTGCATGTAGAGTCGGACATGCCACGTCCATGTGATCTATGTTGGTCTTCTCTGCATGTAGAGTCGGACATGCCACGTCCATGTGATTTATGATGGTCTTCTCTGCATGTAGAGTCGGACATGCCACGTCCATGTGATCTATGATGGTCTTCTCTGCATGTAGCCTGATGCCTGCTCTTGGTCTTGGTCTCCAGTAGTACATGTATCACCTCCACCCTGGAGCGTACCAATGGAGTGCGCGGTCGTTGTTGATCCGAGCCCCGACCGATTGCCAATGATTGCCATATGTCAATATATTATATTAATATACATTACGTAAGAACTAGCCGAGTAGACCAGTGTTGCACGGGAGAAAAGGCAGTCACTGCAAGAGATTATCAAGTTTTAGGTAAGACAATGCCAATTTCAATGACAATTTCATGCCCCAAAAATCATGTACACCTGTCGGTTCCACGAAGCATTCGTATCGTACGACGGGTCTTATGTGGACGTTTAACGTAGATCACATAACTAGGTACGATCATAGAAAACACGCATCTATCGTTGCTAACAATTGTACTTAATTATGAACTGCTATTGTTCTGGGTTACCTAATCCACCTCAAACATTCACATGGCTGCCTTCGTAATATCCCCACCCCAGGGAGAACTAAAATAATGTTGTTAATGTATTAACAATCCCCGTGCCTCCCTCCCTCCCCCCCGGCACGCCTACACAAAGTCAGCCCCATACATGCGAAACTGACAGAGATATGAGGGAACGGACATAGAGACAGACATACATAGAGACAGGCAGGCAGACAGACAAGCAGGCAGGCAGGCAGGCAGGCAGGCAGGCAGGCAGGCAGGCAGGCAGGCAGGCAGGCAGGCAGGCAGGCAGGCAGGCAGGCAGGCAGGCAGGCAGGCAGGCGTTATAGTATCACTTGAAGATGTTTACGCTGATACCATCGATACATAGATTGCTGCAACAAGTATCGTATGATGGAAACACGACACTGCTGGGGTCTCTTCTAGGTAATTATCCATCACTTACCTGTGTTGTTTGTCAATGTTCTATCCATTATGGCTACTATTTATCATTCAAACTGACCATTTCTGTAACAGTAACCTTGATTGCAAGGACAGCGTTGGCGTAGAGAGTGGGAGAAGTGCGCTCGAATGTATGTGCAGAAGACTTCATTACAGGGAAACAAAAGTCATGGTTCTGCACCTATGCACCTAAAAGGGTTAACAAAACAACCATAGGCAACTACAATCAAGAATATAACGCCAATGGTTTACTAAGAAAACCGCGTTGAACGCACACTATCTCTATTTCATGGCCCGAGCCATACTGTTAAATAAACCTGCGTCATGAGTGCCTGTAGTTTGGCAATATTCGTTCATCAAATAAAAACATATTTCTAAACATCTAGTCCTATACTTGCCAATAAAATATGGACATGCTGTTCGCATCTACACTAAACTTATGCAACATATGTTGGCCTTTATTTACTAAACTTCTCGCGTTCTGTCTTAACAGCTCGCTTGATTGCGAGTTAGAGATTACTTCGGTGTACGCGTCGGCCACCGAAAGCGGTTCTCCGGTGGTCGGACCGTCCACAGTGGGTCCCCCGTGACCGGAGCGTCGAGAGCGATTCCCGGTGGTCATACCGTCGAGAGCGGCCTCCGGTGGCCGGACCATTTAGAGCGGCTCCCCCGTGGCCGGATTATCGAAAGCGGCTCCCAGGTGGCTGGACCGCGGGGTTGGATCTCATGAGGTTGGATCGCGGGGTAGGATCTACGGTGGTTGAGCTGTCGAGAGCGGCTCCCCGGTTGTCCTACCGTCGAGAGCGGTTCTCGGTAGCCGGACCCTCGAGAGCGGCTGCCTGGTTGCCCTACTGTCAACAGCGGCTCCCCGGTGGCTGGACCGTCGAGAACGATTCCCGGTTGCCCTACCGTCATGAGCGGCTCGCCGGTAGCTGGACCGTTGAGAGCGGTTCATGGTGGCCAGATCGTCGAAAGCGACTCCCCGGTTGTCAGACCGTTGACAGCCGCTCCCCGGTGACCAGACCATCGAGTGCGGCTCCCCGATGACCGGTTCATCGAGAGCGGCTCCCAGGTGGCTGGACCGCGGGGTCGAATCTTCGGTGGTTGGATCGAGGGGTCGGATCTCCGGTAGTTGAGCCGTCGAGAGCGGCTCCCCGGTTGCCCTACCGTCAAGAACGGCTCCCTGGTTGCCCTGGTTACCTTGTGAATATGTTTACCATTGAGAGCGGCTCCTTGGTGGCTGGACCGCGGGGTAGGATATTAACTATTATTATATTTATTTAACTTATTGTAATACAACATAGATGAAGACCGAGACTGAGATGGGAGGACTGCGTGAAGAGAGATTTGGCGGGAGTGGGAGGAAAGTGGAGAACGCCACCTGTACCCATGGCCTCAAAACATAAATAATAACTGCGGACACAACCCTTGTTCGTCCGCTTTTCGAATACTGTTCATCCGTATAATATCAATGCACCCAAGTCCTCATTAACACAATATAGATGGTGCAAGGAAGAGCGGTAGGCTTTTGTTACAATGATTACACATCAAGAGAAACGTGGTGTGAGACAGAAACGACAAGGAATTTACACTGGAAGAACAAACCACTAGAAGAACAAACAGACGGCTAACATTATTCTACAAAGCCATCGACGGTCATTTATCCTCGCCAGTCGGAAGCTTTCACCAGCCGACGCAGCGTCAATCACGGCGTCTCCAGAGATTAGCAAAACCTAATAAATATTATTCACACCAGCAATAATTATAATAAATTCTCTTACTTTCCCAGGACAATAAAACATTGGAACTCACTAGTAGACACCGTAACCAGCATCACAGAACCCCAAGAATTCAAGCGAGCTTTAACCCACAACACAAACACGACTACGCAGCAGTCACTCCCTGTGAGCACAGTCCTGACCGTTTGACTACTTAGGAGTTGGCCAGAGTACTCTACATAAGACAAGACAATACGGCAAGATACCGGGTATCAGTACCAGCCTCACCCCGGACTTCAGGGATAGATAGCAACACCAAAATAATTAATTAATTACTCATTACCAATTATGAGCATACTCATTCTCACTGTATCTGTGATGTCGCTTTCGTGTAGCGCTTGTGTAAAGTCATCGTTACGCGGCGTCGGTGGCGTAGTTGTGCAGCGTGTGATTACGCGCGTCTACAGTCTAGCAGCACTATTACGTCATTTGTTGGGGAAGCCCTGTCGCGCCAAACATTATTGGATTGATTGCAATACACAACTTTTGCTGCCTACATTATCCAATGGTGAAAGCCTAGTCTTACAGACTGCAGTAGCACCAGAGGGCACAAAGCAGCATTAGCTTAGGAACAGTGTAGGTGTGATATGAGAAACTACTTTCTCACACAATGCTTAACAATAAAATTTAGAGATATCTGATAAGGGTGGGCTAAACATAGATGACAGAATTGTTGGACTCTGGATAAGCCACCGGCTTCCTTGTCCACTTGCCATCTGCAGCTGGTAGTTTTGAATGGCAATCTTATTAAAACTTGTTGCATCACATCATCTCGAATTACAGAACTTCTGCAAAATGTCAATCACTGCTAAAGTTGTGTGTACAGCTGCAGGTCCGTCCTTTGTGGAACCTTTTTTTGAGATAATTGTGGAACCTTTTGAGATAATTGTGGAACCTTTTTTTGAGATAATTGTGGAACCTTTTTTGAGATAATTATTTCAAATACAATTTTTTTTTAGAAATCATCAACTGATTGTGTGCGCGTTCCTGTTTACTAACTTAAGATTGCGTAGAATAACTGTAATAAATAAATTAGTAAATAAAAAAATTCCCGAACTACCCTTTTCTAAGCCCAGCTTATGTAGATGTATTATTACTGACTTGACTTTGGCACAAAGTTCTACTCGTCAACTGTATCACGGAGATTAGCATCTCGCACTTGACTCCACAGTGGTTTGAATCATTCAAGGCATCACATACAACGTAAACTGTTCTGAACCAGTCACACGTTTTACACAATACAAGTACAGAGAGACCACAAACATACAGCTTAATGTAACTTCCTTATTTGTACTTGAAATTACATATTCTGTGGTACACATTTGTGCCATGATACATGATGACTGCGGAAAGTTTTGGATGGATATCTTTAACGTCCTTCATTTGGTCGAAGGTTGGCACTGAAGACACAATTGAATTCAACATGCAAGGATGTTTATTACTCTGACACATTCGGCTGAATGGATTTTTTCAGTTATTTCTGTAAAATAAGGAATTTATATTGGGTTGCATAGGTACCATCATTTTGTGGTCACACTCCATTTCATTTACCCAATTTCAAATCTACATGGTTCTATTCTACAGGCGATGATGAAAACGTTTATACAGCTGCAATGATAGTTACATTTGTATAACTAATTTCCACGATGACAAGTTAACACATAGCAGCCAAACTCCAAATGGTTCATGATATGTAATATGCTCATGACAACCCTAAGTAAGTTGAAAGGAAAACAAGTGAATGTAAGTTGTGCAAATCCTGGTTTGTTTTACTGACTTAGTATGATTTAAAGATGGTCATACAACAGACAAAAGACAGTAGCTAGTGCATATAACTTTCCTTGATTTCCATAAATTGTCTTTCTTTTAAACCAACCAATCTGCATGGAAACATTGACTTGAGGAATGTGGCGTTTGCTGTGCAGGCAGTAGTATTCATAAATATATCTACACACAGCCAAACAAAATAAAATAAATATTATATAGTTTGTAACGTAGTCAGTCCATCAGGACAGCTTCAGTCCTTTTCTCAATAGGTCTTCCTTTGCATCTTCTATCTCCTGCAAGGACATAAATAAGAACTCTAGCAAGATAATATATTACCACATGAAACAAGATAATATATTACCACGTGAAACAAGATAATATATTACCACGTGAAACAAGATCATATATTACCACATGAAACAAGATAATATATTACCATATGAAACAAGATAATATATTACCATATGAAACAAGATAATATATACCAATTCCACCTCAAAAATACTAATTCTAATTTCAAAATACCAATTGTAAATTTCATATCGATTTAACAGAGTGTGAACAGATTGAACACAGCAACCATAGACACACTCAGTGCCAAAATATAACATCTATTTTAGAGCAGCTTTATTTAATGTTTGCAAAACAATGTTGGTGGCAAACAAATTTGATATATGCAACAGTGCCAACATATTATATTTTATTAATTATTTATAATGAATAGTTGAAGTTTCAATTCCAATTACAATGTAACTGATCAAAAGCCTGGCCATAATCAATAAAATATGACACAATATACCTTTGTTCCATTATTATTTCTAGGTATTACTGACTGCTATAAAATGACTGTTATTGGGAATATATTGCAGGAACCATTACTATTTTCGTGTCAATTACATTTTAAACAAACAGCTGAGCTAACAAGAAAACTGAAATTATCTTGATATCCTCTTTATATTGCATGCCTTTTTAAAATATTAAATACTACTATTATGTGAAAATTCCAAAGTTGTAGACAAGGCACACATCATAATAAGGTGTATTCGATTTGTTTACTTGTGGCGTTACAACGTCGAAATTTAACAACCTACCACTTTGAGTTCATTGGCTGCCTTCTTACAGTCGTTGAATGTAGCAACACCATACCCTATGACTGCTAGAGAGTAGCACTGGACAGAAGACACAGAATTGTTTTTAGTTTTTTTAAGCGGAACAGAACACAGTAAATTCTAATAAATTCAGAAAGCTATTATACTAAAAATTTATTGTCTGTATATAAGGCATTAAAACCTGCAGTAGTTTGCCAATATGATACACCAACTATTTCACCACAGTATATAGACAAACTTTGACAAAACAGGGAACGGACAAAGCATTAGTGGTACTAGGCTACCAATTAACTACATAGAAACAACTTAGAATTTTTTTTTATAAAATATTAACACATTTAACTAGTAGTTGTGTTAAAACTAAATGCTTATCTAGACGGTACAGCATTAAACAGTTCTTCAGGGATTTCAATTTTATTTTACAAGTAGGTTTTGTCGTTTCCTACATACTTCACAAACTAAGAAATGGGTTGGGGCTACTTACAGCAAACGCCATCAGCAGATATATCGGAAACTGCAAAAAAGTTTGTCAGACTGATTAATACATCAAGAGGTGAATTCAAACAGAGCATACAGCATTATGAAATATTGCATCCTTTCCATTTTGTTCACAAGGACTTTCATAATTCCTTAAAGGATTATAAAGTATGTGACCACACTGATTGTCTATGAAGCTATAACAAGTCAAGACACACAAAGGTATAATTATATATATATATATTTATATCTTTTTTATTTGCTGTGATATGATTAAATGTATTTACCTTTCTTGGAATGAATAAAATATGACTATGACAATGACTATGGCATCACCAAGATATATTACTACAACGCTGTTTGTCTTCTTATTATGAGAAAATAATAGTTAAATTGTTATAGATTTTGTTCCAGTTTCATTTACTTCCACTTTCTTTTGGAAGAAACTGAAAAAACTATTTATTTTGGGATAGAATGCATCTGGTTTAAGCTGCGTAAAAACCACCCCTCGGAAGAACGTTCCACAATTATCTTTGATACTTACAGCCCAAACAACTTCTCTTGTTCCTGTTGAGATTTTGAAGGGGAGTTTATCAAACAGCAGAGCCAGCCAAGTGGCCAGGAACACTAGTAACACACTGACCCACTGCAGTAGTTTGCTCATGGTGACGTGTACAGCTGAAACAACGGAGTAAATATCGTGAGATACTAAAAATCAGTACTTTTTTAATCTTTTTGAGCACTGCCATCTTTTCACGAAACGCGTTTTAATTGCTTAATAATTGTAAGAATTTCACACAAAAATATTTTTCTAAAATTATTTTGCACTCAATTAATGAAATAATTGTTAGTGATTTAGAATATTGAAAATGAAAGGCGTATACTGGGGTGGAATAGCTGGAACGAAGCCAGACGTGTAGCAGCTGACAGAACAAGATGGAGGAGATTCACTTCGGCCTTATGGGCCACTGGGCCCGAAGAGGATAGGTGAGGTGAGGTGAGATTTAGAATAATCAATCGTCAAAAATGACTTATTCTATTAAGTATACCAAGTTTTGTCATATCCACTGAAGGACCAACATATACATGAATAACATAACACGTGGGAGAAGGTTAAACCATGGGTAGCCCTATTGTACAAGTCAATACTGGGGAAGATGATATTTGCCAGTCATGTTATACAAACATGTAAATACTTCCCCATCCACTAATGTGGTAACGTAATACACTATTTCATGGCTAAAAAGGGTACACGAGAACATGATATTTTAGCCTTGCAACCATAAATGACAGGCAAGGTGCAGCACTGGCCCAGGAGTACAACTCCACCAGTTAATGTCATCCTTTCTGCAGAAATAATTGTCACGATTTGATGCTGCATTCACTAATTACAATGAAGTGAAGCTATTGGCCAGTTTCATCTGGCTAATGATGGCTCCTATGAGAGCGACTGTAAAGTCTTTATAGGAGTCACTGACCCCTTATGAAGTTATATTGTATTTATATTTTTCCATGTGAACATATTAATGCATATTTTGTTTTTGTTGCTCAATTTTTATTTATATGGGGCAAAATACACTTTCTTGTTCTTGTTTTAATGAATTACCCAACAAGGGCCTTGCAGCAGAATGGATCAATGAACCAATCAACTGGTAGTGTCTGCACGGCTTCCTCACTGTCGCCTTTCATCACTTAGCAATAACAGCACTTAAACTTCTCCCCTATTCGCAGTAGCATCGTGGACTTATCGTATTCAATGTAACAAGCAAACAGTGTGCTTGAAAACAATTGGGCCATGGAAAAATGTCAACGAATCTGTTCTGATAAGCATACACCAAAATGTGTTTCTCTAGACAATAAGGTAACTGTTTAACACTAGTGGCGTCTTTTGGTGACTAGTGTAGAACTGTTGCCAACTGTTTAACACCAGATGGCTACACTCTTCAGTTGTTTCACACTTGTTAAATTACAATAGTTATGGATCCTGCTGATTAAAAAATTGGGTGCCGCTAATTAGGGCATGTACGCTTAATAGATTGAATATGATATACCTTGACTTATGACATTTAACTCCAAACAGCCCTGTCTAAGGCTAACGTAGGAGTAGTTTATTTTCAGTTTTCCTTCTCTAGAGTTTGGATCTGTTACTTTCCCAGCCATGGCGTTAGTGGCATTACACGAGGAAGAAGGGACCAACCGCTTTTATAAGGAACTCTTCCAAAAGACACAGGCAAAGTGGAGTGAACGAACCACACAGCCATACAGTCAATCGAGAGGACCAGAGTTTGATTCCACCTGCTGCCGTTTCGAAACTTTGGCAGTTTTGTCGACTCCACTTCCACAATCAAATCAATTACATTTACTTTTGTTTTTCAGTTAAATTACAAATCAACAAATTTCAAATCAACTACAATTACACTATTTCAGTTACAATTTTCAATTACAATTGCACCACTCTAGTTTCAATTAAATTACACCACTTCAGTTTCAATTACACCACTTCAGTTTCAATTACAATTACACCACTTCAGTTTCAATTACAATTACACCACTTCAGTACTATAACTGCACAATTGAATAAATTATGAAAATGGCACATTTGAGCAAGACACATTCAAGATTAATCTAAGTCTTATTTGTTCACTTCAGGAACAAGTGTAAATGTGAATTGAATTGAACAGAAAAAAAAACCGAATTGAATTAGAATTTAAGTTGCAAAATAAGGTGCATTCAGCTGAATAAATACATTTTTTAAACGGACAATTTAGTTTCTGCACATTAAATGCAGTGAAGTCACAAAGAAGCATATTTTCCCTGGTCAGAAACAGTTGTACTAGTTGCCAGTCCAGGCCAGAATCCATTTATTTGTTTAATTAAGCCAGGAAGTCCATAATGAAAGGGTCAGTCATCAGTTAGCCATAACATGTCTTTGTTGCACTCACAAAGGACAGTTCCAAGAACAGCTGGGTGCTTAACTGCTAGTCTTCTGAACAAGTAGGGTGACTGAAGTCAGACAGTCTGCACCAATAAAATCTGGTGCCAGCATGCAGGTAGGCCAAAGAACAAAGCAGGTGTCAAAGTGATGAAATAGATTTTTCTCAAGTGTGATGGCAGGTGTTTTGGTAGATTGGGATATTTTATGTATGACTAATAAAAATGTGTTCAGGTAGCTTTGGACTTATGACAAAAACACTGTAATTGATTGTAATTTAAGTAATTGTGCAATCATACAGCATATTTCAATTACAATTACACTATAATAAAAAATCATAATCAATTATAAGAACAACATTTTGTTGTAATCAATTACATTTATAATTACGTAATTGGACAAAGCCCTCTCTTTTTGGATGAGATGAGACACTAAAAGCCATAGGTCCCTTCTATCTGGTGTAATGTAGGTCCCTTCTACCTGGTGTAATGTAGATCCCTTCTATCTAGTGTAATGTAGGCCCTTCTACCTGGTGTAATGTAGGTCCCTTCTATCTGGTGTAATGTAGGTCCCTTCTACCTGGTGTAATGTAGGTCCCTTCTATCTGGTGTAATGTAGGCCATTCTACCTGGTGTAATGCAGGTCCGTTCTACCTGGTGTAACGGAGGTCCGTTCTACCTGGTGTAAACTGTAATGGCTGGGGAAGTCAGACTCCACATAGGTGGTAAATTTGGCAAGACACTCACATTTCTAATGAAAGGTGAGGATCCATGTCACTGAAAAATAACTCATCTAGTATATTTGAAACTTTATTAAAATACAATAAACACACGCAATAAAGACCTATTTTGTGTATGTAATAATTAAATAATCATCGCTATATGGACCATCAATGAGTGCAGTGCTACACAAAGGAGAAATTATATAATCGTTTCAAACATCAGCAGGGTTGTTTGATTTAAATCATTTGATTTAAATCATTGATTTAAATCATGATTTAAATCACTCCCAAAAAAAAATCATTGATTTATGATTTTTTTTTTTACTTTCAGTTTTTTTTCATCGCTGATTTATATGAAGTTTTTTTATGTTTTTTAATACAAAACACAAAGTGCGCACGCTTGTGTAGCTGTATTGTCACCAGATAGCCTGATAGTCAAATATTTTATGACATTGTGTATGTTTGAGCTATTCCCTTTCTGAATGCAGTGAAGCCACACAAACTTGTCTTCCAGAGGAAGTATCTTTTCAACACAGAAGCCCTGAGTTAAAGTCCACTTATAGCTTGTGCTAGTTGTTACCAATTCAGTATGTTGACTCAGTTGTTTAATACTGTACCAGTTTGTATTCTGGTTAGAGACCCTTAGGGTACACAGAGCCCTGGACAGGTGCTAATCCACCCTATAGGCAAACAATAATTACCACTGCTACAGCCTCAGAAACACAGCATGCTTTCTTTTCCAAGACATATTATGCAACTACAGGGGGTGAAGCCTTGTGGACATTGTCTAATGTCTTTATATAAGCAAAAATCATGTACCCTCTATTAAGACAAGAACCCAAATCGATTTGAATAGAACATGTTTCAAAGAGTTTACAAATTTAAACATCTATATAAATATCTATATACCAGATTTAAAAAAATAAATAAATAAATAAAATAAATCCGATTTAAATTTAAAAAAATCTGATTTTTTTTATTTAAAAAAAATAAAAATCATGATTTTTTTCAACCCTGAACATCAGTCGGAGTACACCAGAGATCTTTTGTTGTCAGAGATGTGCTTGAAAATATCACCAAGAAGCTCTATACAACTTCAATGGCATGATATCGATAAATGGTAGATCAGCAACCTCCGATTCACAGATGACATTGACCTAATTACTGGAACAGAGGATGAGCTACAAGAATTTACAACAACACTGGAAAGGAGAGCGCATGCTTACAGAATGGAAATAAATGCAAAAAAGAGCAAGAGCCAAGAACTACCGGTACTATATTAATTAATGGAGAATGCCTCGAAGAAGTAACGTCATTCAAGTACCTCGGGTCGATCATCCCCTCTGAGGGTGATTCCACGGTAAACGGACAATTCCCCACTGGACAATTCCCCACTAGGACAATTCCCCACTGGACAATTCCCCACTCGGACAATTCCCCACACAGACAATTCCCCACTCGGACAATTCCCCACTCCACACATTAGTATTGACATATATGATACCACACTTAGAACAGAATTAGTATTTTTTATTAAACTTTATTCAACAATAATTTTAATAAGTATCGCCATATAAAACTGCTTGATTTACTTAAATCTTACACAATGGCCAATGCCCTTAAGTACGTCTGGGACAGTCTTGCTGTTGTCACGCCTGTCAGTGCACAGTTTACTTAAATCTTACACAATGGCCAATGCCCTTAAGTACGTCTGGGACAGTCTTGCTGTTGTGACGCCTGTCAGTGCACAGTTTGTGCAGCTTTGACTGGAGTTTGTGGGTGTGGCGTCTTACACGCTTTGCTGGTGGCTCACCACGCAGGTCACGTAGTAGGGCAGTGGCAACCTGGGCCTGATCTTTCCGTATGCTATCAATGGCAATTCTAAATTAAAACATTTTGGACTGCTTTTGAAGTGTCATGATACCATCTACTATTATTTATTTGGTTCAAAGGAGAAGTACCATCAGTTCCATTTAGATAATGTAACTTTGTTATCGAACAATAAAATGTTTTTGTTTTCAAAGAGAAAACCTGATGTGTTGTTAAATTTTTTGGTTTGCCTAAAGGTTAAGCGAAATGGCTAGTGATAAGAAGTTTTTCAAATAAAAAATTAGGATGTCATATTATGATTGAGCTGGTGATATTAGCAAGTGAATATCATTGTTGTAAAACGATCATTATGATGAAAAGTAGCAAAGATATTTGAATACCCTAAAAAAAATGTGTTGCACTGTCCATGTTGGACATTGTTCTGAAATTACTTTATTTTTACAGCAAAATGGATCATCCTGATCCAGCAGAAGCGAAAAAGCTGAAGGCAAGAGAGAAATAGTTAGAAGCCACCTTGTTGTGGCTTCCTTGTGCACAAAGATCAACCAGGTGTAATCAAGTTCAATTACACAATCATCCTCTCAAGTGCAATCAAAGAAATAATACTCTGATAAACATGTAAAAGACACTTATAAAAAATTAAGAGTGGGGAATTGTCCAAATTTGTCATTATGGAGTGGGGAATTGTCCAAGTGGGTTATTGTCCAGTGGGGAATTGTCCAGTGGGGAATTGTCCGAGTGGGGAATTGTCCTGGATTCTATTCCACAGAGGAAATACGCAAACGGATAAACCTGGCAACATCAGCGATAGCAAGACTCAAGAAGATATGGAGCAACAACAACATCAAAACAGCAACAAGGATACGACTCTATAAAAGCCTGGTTGTGTCAGTGCTGACATATGGATGCGGAAACTGGACCCTGAAAGCCGAGTCCAAAAGACGAATAGCCACATTTGAGTTGACATTTTTCAGAAGCATCCTGAATTTTTTTTACAGAGACCACATAACAAATATAATATTTTATCAGAAATGCAAGCCATCACTGAAGCCGCAGGACCACAAGAACCGCATTTGGCCACAGTAAAACACTCAAAACTCCAATGGTTCATCATGGTCATACAACCAGACACAACACACTTGCCAAAGAAATACTGCAAGCCACAGTCAAAGGCGGCAGACAACGAGGAAGACCACAAAAAATGTACATGGATAACGGTGAAGCGCAGGTTGGGACATGCTCCTGTTCCTCTAATGCATGATGTGCAAAAGCAGCTTCGCTCTCTTGACCAAGCAATCAATGGCTCTGTGTCCTTGAAACTATGTTTCCCTCTCGTGTGATTCCTCTCTGGAATAATTTTAATAACTGGTAAACATTGAACTTAACATACTGAAGTAACCATGTAGGTCTTCTGCCTTAAAAAACCTTGTGATATTACATTTCCAGCATTGTCTTTTAGTGGTCTAACCTTGTCTCATACATATTGTTATCTCTGGACATACGCATAAAACTTTTGCTGTCATTTTTTATGTTACATGCTAATTTTTGCTCATAGCTTCTTTAAGATTGTCTAATTTCAGTGTTAGCTGCATTAAGTACCTCTTTGTAATTTGTGTAGTTTTCATCCTTTCTGGCATGCCTATAAACCCTCCATATAGTTTGCTTGTACACTATTTTTCTAATAGCTTCTTCTGACAAGTGTTTCTTTCTAGACTGTGTTCTTTGTTTTTTTCAAGGGAACAAATTGGTCAATGATACTCTCAATTTCATATTTTAGAATGTTCCAACATTCAATTGCAGTCTTATTCCTCAGCATGTTATTCCAATCTAGCTTTGCTAAGTATTTTCTCATATCTTTATATTTACCTTTCTCCTGTATGTGTTTTATTTTTACTTTCTGATTTTACTTTGATATCAAAATGTACTTGATAATGATCACTGTTACCCAATGGTTCATGTATGTTGACATTGTCCACTAATTCACTTTGTGAAGACAAAACTATATATATAATACACTGATTCTCTCCCCTGGTTGGTTCTAGCATGTGTTAAGTAAGGAAGCTACCCTGTATTAAAAATAGAAACTGTTGGTCCTCACCCCCTGTACTCTCTAGAGATTTCCATTGTATGTGTCCGTGATTATGATGCATTCCCTTTTACTCACTTCTTTTATAGCATTTTGTATTTTGTAAACTAATCTAATAGTTAATGTTGAATTTCCTGTAACCATGTTTGCATCAAACAGCTTCGTTGCAATCTGCTTCTCTTTCTAATTTTATTTTGTAAGCCTGAATACATTTTTTAATATATATATAAAACTCTCCCTCCCCTTTTTCCTATTCGATCTCTCCTAAACATTACATATCCTGTCAGTCCTAATTCAGCATCTGATATGTCTTTGTTGGCTGATGATTCGTTTATACCAATATGCTCCTTGCATTTAAACACACACATTTATAACCAGCTTCAGACATTTTTCCGGACATTTTGTACTGGTTTTTTGTGTACTAGTGGCCTCTTGTCCTGTTTGAGGCACCTCTGGGTAACCCCCTGTGCTTCTAGTTTAAACAATGTTTGCTACCTACTTATAACATTTTACTAGTTGCAGTACACACACACATACACACATATAATGATAATAATAAGTACACGTATATAGCGCAGATGTGCTTAAAATATATAGGGAAGAGGAAGTTGGATTTGTGGAGATGTTTTGTTGGCAGGGCTGATATGTACATGAGGGATGGGCTTCATCCAAGTGGAAAGGGTGCAGCAGTGTTTGCAGATGGATTATCAGTAGGCAGCAGCAGTTGTTATGTTACCCATGCCACTGTCAACTGCTGCTGCCTACTGATAATTCATCTGCAAACACTGCTGCACCCTTTCCACTTGGATGAAGCCCATCCCTCATGTACATATCAGCCCTGCCAACAAAACATCTCCACAAATCCAACTTCCTCTTCCCTATATATTTTAAGCACATCTGCGCTATATACGTGTACTTATTATTATCATTATATGTGTGTATGTGTGTGTGTACTGCAACTAGTAAAATGTTATAAGTTGAAGTTATCATAAATTAAATAAATGGTGATGATTACATGTATTAATATTATGTGATGTCTGGGTGTGATGCTGTTTTAACAATCTATTTTTTTATGTGCGAAACATCTACATACCGAATAAAAACATGCTACTTTTCCTGAAGAATGCGTTATATGCTGCAATCTACACGCATGTGTCTTATTTTGTGTTTAACTTCAAACTGATTATGGGAGGTAGCAACTGCTGATCTCTACAGAAATAAGTGGTATCAACAGATACATACTAGTAACTAATTTTGCGACAAATTAATAATAATATTTTATTGAGGTCATTTGTATTAGATTTGACAGTAGGCTTTAAATTATGCATTAATACTGGTGCCAATGTAACTACTGTTTTTAAAAAGGCAATTGGTATTAAAATAGCGCCGTAAATATGGACAAAGTCCATTCAGAGATACTTAAAATACATATAATTATAACACAATCTGATGATAATATGAATAAAACTAATTATCTAAGAATATGTCATGTCATATATAGCACACAGAAAAAAATACAAGTAATAGTAATACTGAGACATATATATATATATATATATATATATATATATATATATATAATTACACGCAATGAAGCACGCACAATTAAAACACAGAAATACATAATTGTATGATGCTTGATTTCAATCATAGCAGCGCCGCCGCACAGACTTTCGGTGAAACTGAACGACGCCTTGTCATATGCATCCATTTTACGGTAGCCTTGGCGCTACGTGTAGGCACCATAGGAGATGGCGATGTTTTGGTTAAATTCTTTTATAAATTTTTATCGTATGGAGAAAGTAAATGTACTTTTGTGCCACGTGACATGTGTATAGTTACCGGTGCAGTTTTCGAGCCACGCCAGTTTTCGACCCATTGAAATCTCGCTTGATATCGCGTTAGAGACGTCACAACGTCTGTTTATGACAAAAACGATACAGAGTCTTGTCTGAGCAAAATATATTTTGATATATAATATAACATGGAACATGTTTATGACATACATACCTTGATAAAAACCAACTTTGCATGTTTACCAGACTTTATTATTGAGTGTCTGCTGACGCGTATCTCGTTCTTGGCCACGTGACAATAATAGCCCTTTTTGTGGTAGATGTATGGCAAGCCAGTCTTGTCATAAAAGTAGGAATAATTAAAATGTGTTAAATATATGAGAAAAAATGTACTACATTAAGATTAACGTTATATATTCAATACAAGTATATATGTATGTCTTTTATAAAGTGCTATGTCAAGCCTGGTTGTTATAAAAAGTTTAAATAATTGGAACAAAGTGGTCAAATGAAAAAAGATTGTCTGTACGGCTTGCCATAAATATAGGTCGAATTCCGCCGGTTTCGTTGACTCGCGCGACATGGCTCAGATGTTCAATATTTGTAAGTTTTTCACTCAAAACAACTGTTTTAAAAAAAATTTGGCATTGAATAAATGAGGTAGCTGTTGCTGATTTGGTATATCGATCTCTTACACAAAATGTCGAAACCCGTCATTGGCCGAACCACCCGGGACGAACCACGGCAACGTACCCCGGATCCAGTACGGCAGTGTCAGACTCAGTGACAGTGTCACAGACACAGTGACAGGCCACGGCACTGGGTGACAAAACTAACTACTGTCCACAGTGCCCAACGCTATGATTTTACGATACTATTCTTCACCTTACTCTTAGCCAAGAGAGAATAATATTGTGAACTTACAAATTATTCCAAATAAAGTAGTTCAACAGCCACGGTGCACGTTCTACCAATCTAACTTTTACTATATTTTCGCCCACTTTACTCTAGAAGTTTACTACCTGACATTGATTGCTGGACATCATACGTACCGTTTGGTTTGTTCTTGGTCCACCGTGTGGCACCACCATTGTAAATACGCCCCATATGTATAATAATGAGTTACCGCGGTTGGTATGATCATGGTGCCCAGGGCGTGCACACGATGACATGAAGTGGGGACTTCTACGAGCCTTTCAACAATTTTATAGAACATGCCAAGCCTGCCACGAACCTTCCTCGTCTGGAAATACTCCTACTTCAAGTTATTCCGTACCATTTCGGTAACTGAAATATGACCATTCCCGCGTCAATATGATGTGTTCAGTTCATATCGTGTCGCCTTTCTTTGGACCTACTCTACATCTACATTTATTTCTTCTGGTATGGGTCCCAGATAGTAGCACTTCACTTAAATTTGGGCCATACCAGAGTCGTGTGTGTTCATTCCTGTAGTGCTTGGGTGCACTGGCGCACGGTGCGCCACAGGAAACTGGTGGTCCAATATCCAGCACTGACGACCTTGTTGATGTGTTGGTCCCACCTCAGGTTCGAGCTGATGTTTATCGCGAGGTATGTGCTGCAATCAACGCGTTCCAGTGGGGTACCCCTATATTGTAAATTTGGGTCATGTTGTTGTTGTTGGTGGTTGTGGTTGCAGTGGTGGCGGTGGTTGTGGTGTTGGTGGTGTTGATGGTGGTAGTGGTGGTTGTGGTTGTGGTGGTGGTGGTGGTGGTGGTGGTGGTGGTGATGTTGCTGGTTTTGGTCATGATGTTATACTTAATGATGTTACACTTGAAAAGTCAAGATTGCTATGTCGTTTTGTGAGTGCCTGTTTAGCGAAATCATGTGGTGTGATCTGCAACTGCATCTAACATAAGCTGGAAGTCAACCAGAATACGATACTTGTCCAGATGGTTCATTGTCTCTGAGCCAGCGGTGTGCCCGGCTACCTTGCAACATATACATGTGCGTGATATCGCTTCATTTGTCAACACCATGACAACGTACACCCCCTGATGTTGTTCACTCAAGAAATATAAATCATTAAATGCATGTAAACAGTAATGAAACAGGGATTTAGAATACAAATTTACTGTCCACAAATCTGCTTTATAAATATTCCTAAATATTAAAAGAACATATACATTGGTTTTATTTAAAGTATAATAATGAATAGTTAATTTAAATAAATGGTAGATGTAAACAGGGTGGCTCTTCCGATAACGACCAAGCCTGGTCTTAGTAGGACTTTCCTTGACCCATAATAACTTTTTTGGTCATAGTACCTATTTTATATTACATACGAATATATACCCAACATTTTTTTTGTTTTATTGAAATCGTCATGGCATTACCTGTTGGTATGGTATGTATATTATGACTGTAATTTATGTTACTGTTTTGTTATGAGTAAAAATAAAGCATTTTTAAAAAAGCACTTATGGCATAAGATATGGGAGAATACTTAGCAAAGTTAGATTGGAATAACATGCTGATGAATAAGACCGCAATTGAATGTTGGAACATTCTAAAATATGAAATTGAGAGTATTATCGTTAAATTTGTTCCCTTAAAAACAAGGAAAACGGTCTAGAAAGTCAAAAGAAGTTATTAGAAAAATAGTGTTCAAGCAGTGTGGAGGGTTTATAGGCGTACCGGAAAGGATGAAGACTATGCAAATTACAAAGAGGCACTTAATGCAACTACAACTGAAATTAGACAATCTAAAAAAAGCTATCAGCAAAAACTAGAATGTAAGATAAAAAAAATTATAGCAAGAGTTTTTATGCATATGTCAGGAGTAAACAAAACGTACGATACAAGGTCGGACCTATAGAAGACAGTGCTGGAAATATAGTATCACAGGGGTTTTTAATGGCGGAGGACCCAAATGGTTACTTCAGTTCAGTGTTTACTAGAGAGGATAGTTCATTACCATTTCTAGATTCTAAATTTCAGGAGGCTAAATCTGACTATTTAGGACCGTTAATTGTAACTAAAGAAATGGTAGCTAAAAATAAAGGCAATGAAGGATAATAAATCACCGGGAGTGGATGGAATTCCTCCAAAACTATTAAACAGTAGAAAAAATCAGCATACTACTTGCAAGAGTGTTAAACTTGTCATTAAAAGAGGGAGTTGTTCCTTTTGAATAGAAAGAAGCAAATATCATGCCATTATTTAAAAAGGGTTCAAGAAATAAGTCAGAGAATTACAGACCAATGAGTTTAACGTCAATGATTTGTAAATTATTAGAAAGGTTAATTAAATACCATATGGTGGACTTCCTTGTTAGGCATATATTATTAAATTAATCAAAACATGGATTCCTAAAAATGAGGTCGTGCTTAACAAATATGTTGTGTTTTTTGGGAAAAAATCACTAAGTGGATAGACGATGGATCGCCAGTAAATATTATCTACTTAGATTTTCAGAAAGCTTTTGACAAAGTGCCACATCAAATATTACTACTTAAATAAAAAACACATGGTATCAGGGATGGCATAATTGTCTGGATAGAACAATGTCTGACTGACAGAAGACAGCGTGTTTTTGTAGATGGGGAGGTTTCAAACTGGAAATCAGTTTTGAGTTAGGTACCACAATGATCAGTATTAGGACCTTTATTATTCTTAATATATATCAATGACTTGGACGACAATATAACAAGCAACATACTGAAATTTTAGGATTACACAAAAGTGTTTAGACAGATTAACACTGATGGTTATAAACAACATTTACAAAACAATCTAAACAAATTATTTAAATGGCCCACGGTATCGGGGATGGCAGAATTGACTGGATAGAACATTAAAGATTACTACTTAAATTAAAAGATAGAATAGAACAATGGCTGACTGACTGAAGACAGCGTGTTGTAGCAGATGGAGAGGTTTCAAACTGGAAATCAGTTTTGAGTGGGGTACCACAAGGATCAATACTAGGACCTTTATTATTCTTAATATATATATATATATATATATATATATATATATATATATATATATATATATATATATATATATATATATATATATATATATATATATATATATATATATATATATATATATATATCATCATGCTGTCAGTCGCTATGCGACAAAGACTGCTTTCATTTCTTGACCGCCGCACTCCATTTAGTTCTCTGCTGTGAGAGTGATGTCCATGAGTCGGTCTTTATGTCTCTCAGCTTGAGGTTTCTCTTGATGGTATCCTTGAACCGGAGACGAGGGCGTCCTCTCTGTCTGTGACCAGAAGACAATTGAGAGTAGAGGATCTGCTTTGGTAGTCTGTCTGATGACATCCTCATGAGGTGTCCAGTCCACAGGAGATTCTTTTTGATCAGAAGATCTTTCATAGAGGGCAGCCCTATCCGACCGAGTATTTCCTTGTTTGTCACTTTGTCCTTCCAGGTTAGCCTCATGATCGAACACAGATGTCGCATCATGAAGGCATGCAGCTTTTTCACTGTCGTCTGTACACTGTCCAGGCCTCGGCTCCGTATAGTAAGGTGGATAGCACAATTGCGCGGTAGATCTTGCCTTTGACCCGCGTGGACACATGGTGGTTGTTCCAGAGTCTCTGGCGTAATCGGCCGAAATATGCGCTAGCCTTGGCCATCCTCCTCTGTATTTCAGCATCAATGCGTCCATCACTTGATATAATGCTTCCGAGGTAGGTGAATTCCGGAACAGAGTTCAGCTTGTTTCCATCAACCATGATATCCTCCTCTCGGGTTCTTGTAGAGTTGGGTTGGTACAGCACTTCCGTCTTCTTGATGTTAATCTTCAGGCCGAACTTCTTTGATGCATCGGAGAAAGCATCCACTATTCTCTGGATCTCTTCAGCGGAGTGGGCGACCAGTGCACTGTCATCTGCGTATAGCAGCTCTCTCACAAGTATCTGGGTAGTCTTGGTCTTCGCTCTGAAGTGTGCGACGTTGAATAGGTCAGCGCTCTGTCTAGACTGTATATAGACGCCATCTCCCATGCCTCGGAAAGCCTCGACAAGCATTGCTGATAGGAAGATGGAGAAGAGCGTGGGGGCCAGTACACAGCCTTGCTTGACACCATTGGTAACACCGAACGTTTCCGAGACTTCCCCTCCAACACTCACATTCGCCATCATTCCCGTATGTAGAGCCTCGATCATGGTTGTGAATTTCTCTGGGCATCCATATTTCCTCAGTAGCTGCCATAGCCCGGTCCTTCCGACTGTATCAAATGCCTTCGTGAAGTCGACAAATACTATATATAGTGGTCGGTCCTGCTCAATGCACTTTTCTTGTAGTTGTCGAAGACAAAATATCATGTCCGCTGTGCTCCGGTTGGATCTGAAGCCACACTGTGTCTCCGGAACTACTTCTGGTGTTATGTGAATAGATAGTCTGTTGAGCAGGATCCTGGCGAAGATCTTGCCTGCTATGGAAAGAAGAGAGATTCCTCTGTAGTTCCCACAGTCTGTTCGATCTCCTTTCTTGTAGATGGTTACAATGCTGGCATCCTTCCACGCTTGTGGTACAGAACCCTCCTCCCAGGCTTTGGTGTATATATATATATATATATATATATATATATATATATATATATATATATATATATATATATATATATATATATATATATATATATATATATATATATATATATATATATATATATATATATATATATATATATATATGACTTGGAGTACAATGTAACAAGCAACGTACTGTTTAACTGATGGTTAACACTGATGAATATGATAAACAACATTTACAAAACGATCTTGACAAATTAGTTAAATAATCTGAAAAATTGCAGATGTTATTCAATTTGGGGAAATGTAAAGGCCTACATACAGGACACGGGAACTTGGATATAAACCATAATATGGGAGATACTGTACTACGTACTACTGTAAAAGAAATGGACTAACAACAAGTGCTGGTGTGAAAGTTTCAGAACAGTGTGGTATTGCAGTTCCAAAGGGTAATCAAATTCTTGGGTTGATTAGGAGAAATATAACATACAAAAAAGCTATACCTCTGTATAAAGCAATAGTTACACCTCATTTAGAATACTGTATAAAAGCGTGGAGACCATGTCGTAAGAAGGATATATATATATATATATATATACGTTTGAACGCATACAAAAGAGAGCAACTAAAATTATTCCAGAACTGAGAGACCTTAGTTATGCCTGAACGCCTGAAAGAATGTGAGTTAACAACTCTAGAGACAAGGAGGTTAAGAGGAGATCAGATTGAAGTTTCTAAGATATTAAATGGGTATGAAAATATTGATAGAAATATGTATTTCTCACTCAAGAAAGATTGCAGAACTAGAGGACATGAGGTAAAATTAGTAAAGGATCAGTATCGATTGGATATCAGGAAGTACTCGTTCTCACAGAGAACAATAAATGAATGGAACAAATTGTCTATGGATTGTATAACTGCTAGCAGCATGAATATGTTTAAAAACAAGGTTGACACATATCTCAGAAGGGCGGGTTACACGTAGATGAACATTGTTGGACTCTCTTTAAGCCAATGGCTTCCTTGTCCACTTGCTACCTTTGACTTGGATGGCAAATCTTGTTAATTTTTTTGGTAAGGAGATAGCTGCTTAGTGGGCATATGTTGAATTGATCTTCCCTCGTGAAAACTGAGCAGATTTGTTCGTTCAGCATGTTGGTCTTCCGTAGCTGGTCAGTTAATTACCACCTTGCCATATGTGACTAGAGCATTGACACTATAACTGTCATATTGCAGTCCCTTTAAATGTCGTCATAATCCTTTGGATTGTCTATCTTTTTCAAGATTGCCTATCAGGCTACTAATGCAGTTTCATTGAGCTACTCTCGGACTCTGGTCTTCTTCGCAGCTTTCTGCAATACTCCCGATGTGTGCCATTATGTGTACTTTGTCACCCAGCGTAACTGGCACCTGCCTTATACATGGTCTTCTTTAAAAAATGCCAGTTTGCCTCTGGGTGGGGTCGCACTATAGTCCATATGACTATAAATAGTGGCGTGCCACATTGAAACTGAATTTATATTGGTGTGATTAGATGACCAATAGACCAATAAAACCAAATATAATAACATTATGATATGGTGAGTCACTGCAACCAAAGACGTTACATTGTTACTGGTCCGAATGATTATAATTATGAGCGCCTTTTGGTGCCTTCAAGGCCTGATGCGTGGAAACCAATTTCCATAGTTCAGCAGGAAATCGGTACGCGTAAACATACGAGAGGAAGTGAGTGAATGACACGATACACTTGAGTGATTTTGAAGTTGAAAACAGGTAAGCGGGAGTTGGACATACAACAACGCGTCGTGTCATGATCGATGGCATGCCACGCACCAAGGAGCATGTTCAACTTTACTCCGACGAGAAACTGATTGCTGGCAATAATCGGACACCGTTGCATTCATACTTCCCGAAACGAACAAATAAGACATCGTATCGGTATAACTACAGGATGGAATCTATGCTAACAAAATCACTCAAAATAGCCGGGGCTGTGGCTGCTTACTGGTAAGTGACAAGTGTGGACGGCGTTACGCCATTAGCAGTGATCAGTGATCATTTAATCCGATAGCAAGGGAATGGTTTCGTACGCGTGGCAAAAACTATAATAATTGAGACGAAATTCACTGAAATCAACACTGGCCCGGGGTGCGGTGTTGTATAATGACTTGAAGTCTTAATGATGCTCGACTTGACTTCTTCATATTGGTGTTTCAAGTTGTAAAACATTATTAAAGAATTATCCTAATTAAAGATCCCTTCTTAATTCAATGTTTTTGCTTGTCTCATTTCAGAATAATTTAAAGAAAAAATGTACCTATTCATTACAACATGACAATCTGATAGATATATCGCTGAACTGAGGGGGTGCCCCGGGTGGCAGGGATCTCAACCTCCCATATCCCACATGTTTTGGGGGCAACTGTTTGCGGGGCCAACCTCCCACCATTTTATAAGCTTGCGTGAGGGGCCCGCTGACCTATTCCAACCCAAAGTAATTTGGCCCTCATTTATGAAAAGTTGCTGACACCTGCCCTAACTCCTCCACAAACTAACATACAAGTACTTTAAAGTTACTGAAAAAAATCGATCAGGTAATTGTAATTTTTTTTCAAGGAACAGCACTGTATCCCTAATACAGTGCTGTTTCTTGGAAAAGATTGCGATTACCTTTTTTTCAGTAGCTTTTTATCAGTAGGTGTATGTTAGTTTGTGGAGGGTGTAGGATATACACCTCCAGACCCCAGAATACACTTGGATCAAACCAGTGGGCCATATTGTTAATTAGTTTATCACGTATAAATAATCATGTATAACATTAATATCTGCAATACACTAACTCATAGTAAACTGTGATAAATTAACACCAATTTCGACACGCATTTATGATGAAGCTAATAGTGTAATTATTGTAATTACTGTTTAACCCATTAGACCCCACAACGGCCGTGGCCGGCCTCTCTGTGCAGTCCTGGAACGGCTGCCGACGGCCGCATACAGGACCCACTATTCAAAGAAATCCTGGCGAATAACTACTGAACTAATCGCTCAACAGCTCGTTACATGCATGTGTTGCCCTTTCGGAAATCTTGATTTTCATCAGTTTTGTTCACGCTATCTCTAAAATTTTTATTTCTATATTTGTCATGATAAAATATGGTGTAACCTGAAAAATAACCGTCAGAATTTGATAATGTTTTCATTGGTGCAAAGCTAACACATATAGCTACATTTTCTTCGCTGAGTTGCATAGGGTTATAGCATGGGATCATTGTCAAATGTCAGTCGCAACTTTCAATGTTTTAACAAATGTACTATTTTGTCTTTGCAAATTGTGATCAAATGTCAACATTTTATTAATATATCCTATTTCTATGTATACATGCATGTGGAGAAATTACTACTCTTCAAAATAAACACAACTTGTAATTGTCAATATTGAACAGTTTTTTTCTACAGATTTTTGAACACAAGGAGGTAAAATCGCTCGAAATTTTCCAGAAATCCTGGGAACATGGTGGCATGTTTTAATAAAATCCTGGGGCCTAATGGGTTAATACCCAGTACCGGATCAACAATGGTGGGCACCTGGTATAAACTTTTTTTTGGTGGGCCCCTACAGTGCCTTACCGAGTGCATGAAAGATGAAAATTTAGATTTAACAAGATTGCCATACCAAACAACAAGTTCCACATGGCAAATGGACAAGGCAGCCATTGGCTTATTGAGAGTCCAATTTTCTCATCTATGTGTAGCCAGCCCTTATCAGATATCTGTCAATTCTATTTTTAAACATATTCACACTACTAGCATTAACACAATCATTTGGCAGTTTGTTCCATTCATATATCACTCTCTGTGAGAAAGAGTACTTTCTCATGTCCAACCTACACTGCTCCTTAACTAATGCTGCTTTGTGTCCTCTGGTTCTACTGCCTTCTTTAAGTTTGAAGAACATATTCCTATCAACATCCTCATAACCATTCACTATTTTAAACACTTCTATTTGGTCTCTTGGTCTCTAGTGTTGTCAAACCATGGTGTAATAATCGGCTTTCGTAACTAAGGTCTTTCAATTCTGGAATCATTTTAATTGCTCTTCGTTGTATTCTTTCTAGCTTGTCTTTGTCCTTTTTATGATATGGCCTCCATGCTTGAATACAATATTCCAAATGTGGTTTGTACAGGGATACAATTAGCTGTTTCTCCTTATACGTGATTGTTCTCCTAATTAGCCCTAGATTTTGATTTCCTTTCAAAGCAGCAATCTGACATTGCTCTGAAACTTTCATGTCAGCACTAAATGTTACTCCTAAGTCCTTTTCTTGTGTGGTTCTACCTAGTACAGCATCCCCCATTTTATATTCTTCGTCCATGTTTCCATGTCCTATGTGTATGCATTTACACTTCCCAAAATTGAATAACATTTGCCATTTTTCTGACCATTTAACTAATTTATCTAGATCATCCTGTAAACTTTGTTTATCTGTAACATTAACCTTTCTGAATACTTTTGTGTCCTCTGCAAATTTTAGTACTTTGCTAGATGTATAGAGGTAACCCCATAACATAGCATAAACATTCACAAATTGTTATCGATGATGGCACACAAATATATATATATATATAAAAGAAAATACAATGTAAAATAGAAATCGTATAGGTTCTCCTGAACAAACAAAGAGAAATACTTTCCACCAAATTAGCTACCAACAGTTCTAGAGATATGATCGTGTGAATAATCAGATCAGATTATTCATCTGTTGAAGTTTCTGAAACACAAGTAATAATTATGTGTAAAAAATGGTTTAAGGAAGTTAATTATGTTACCGCCATAATATTTATCTTCAATTCTGCTGGTTTCAAGGTGGCATCCTACATCACACCAACAGAGGTGCATAGCAAGCTCTTTGTAACAATCCAATAACCTGTTGTTTATTCCTATACACAACTTCCACAGGCAGAACATTAATTGTTTGTGTTAATTCTGTGATGTTAATTCTGTTACCTTACAGGATGAAATATTGTGTTTAAAGCACCTTCTCAGTGATTTGCTTTCTAGAAATGATATCGGAGTAACTGTGGGTGGGGTGGTAAGTAACTGTGGGTGGGGTGGTAAGTAACTGTGGGCGGGGTGGTAAGTGTCATAGTTAGCAAAGTATACCCGTTGCAACAATTGTTTTACCAGGAACATCCAATAACATGTAAAAATGTATCTTTGAGGAAACTGATGCATAACTGAAGTTTTACCAAAGCGATGGTGCTGAAATGTTCCGAAATTAAGTTTTAATAAGTCTGCTTCAGAAATACCACAGTAGCCATGATATTAATTGCAATGTAATAGCCCCTGATTTGTAATAATTATTATTGTTACATTTAGTAGATGTGGTTTAATTTTTACTTGGTATTGATGAGTTTTCACAAATTCACACTGTGGATTACTTTTCTGCACATTGAATGCACTGAAGCCACAAAGGCTTCACTTCAAGAGGCAGCATCTTTTCTTTTCCCAGTCAGAAACCCCTAGTTCATATCCATAGTTGTACTAGTTAACAGTCCAGGCCATAATCCTTGTGTTTGTTTAATTAAGCCAAGAAGTCCAGTAAGCCTATAAGGAAAAAGTCATTCATCAGTTAGCCATTAAACGCCTTTGTAGCTCTCATAAGTGACAGTGCTAAGTACTGCTAGCTGAGTCTTCTTTTGAAGAAGTTTGGTGCCTCAAGTCAGACGGCTTGCACCAGCATTGTCTGGTGCAAATTTGTAGTGTAGTTAAGGGTTCAGCCTACTGTTACATTTCCCGTTGGTGACCATGTCAACATTTTGCACGATTATAAGAAAACGAGACCATCAAAAATTCTTAAACTACTTACCTGTCGTTGTCATCATCTCATTGACATGCTGGTCGAGTTTATTCAAAATCATGTATTTCTAACTCTCTTAAAATGCATGAACGTGCAATACCTGTCAATGTTTACCAATTTCTTAATAGATTACTACGCACATGCGCCTTGTGGCGAAAAAATTGCCAAAAATCCTTCCGCCTATTGAAATTATCTAAAAATCCACAGTTACACTGCCAACATGTTCTACCAGCAAATTTGCCAATGTGTCTGCTCAAATGCAGTTATGTCAGATGATATGATTTTTTTTAAATTACACATATCTAAAATTACTGTGCCCTTCATTCATGTGTAACACACCAGGAAGTCAAACTGAGGCATGATCCCAATAGGGAATTTTTTTTCTGAGAAAGTGTCCAATTTTATGTCAAGTTGCGGCACAATGTATATGTAAACCCATCATGGAACACTCCATAGATTACTATGCACATGTGCCTTGTGGTGAAAAAATTGCCAAAAATCCTTCCGCCTATTGAAATCATCTAAAAATCCACAGTTACACTGCCAACATGTTCTACCAGCAAATTTGCCAATGTGTCTGCTCAAATGCAGTTATGTCAGATGATATGATTTTTTTTAAATTACGCATGTCTAAAATTACTGTGCCCTTCATTCGTCTGTAACACACCAGGAAGTCAAACTGAGGCATGATCCCAATAGGAAAGTTTTTTTTGAGAAAGTGTCCAATTTTATGTCAAGTTGTGGCACAATGTATATGTAAACCCATCATGGAACACTCCATAGATTACTACGCAGATGCGCCTTGTGGTGAAAAAAGTGCCAAAAATCCTTCCGCCTATTGAAATTATCTAAAAAAATCCACAGTTACACTGCCAACATGTTCTACCAGCAAATTTGCCAATGTGTCTGCTCAAATGCAGTTATGTCAGATGATATGATTTTTTTTAAATTACACATATCTAAAATTACTGTGCCCTTCATTCATGTGTAACACACCAGGAAGTCAAACTGAGGCATGATCCCAATAGGGAAGTTTTTTTCTGAGAAAGTGTCCAATTTTATGTCAAGTTGTGGCACAATGTATATGTAAACCCATCATGGAACACTCCATAGATTACTATGCACATGTGCCTTGTGGTGAAAAAATTGCCAAAAATCCTTCCGCCTATTGAAATCATCTAAAAATCCACAGTTACACTGCCAACATGTTCTACCAGCAAATTTGCCAATGTGTCTGCTCAAATGCAGTTATGTCAGATGATATGATTTTTTTTTAAATTACGCATGTCTAAAATTACTGTGCCCTTCATTCGTCTGTAACACACCAGGAAGTCAAACTGAGGCATGATCCCAATAGGGAAGTTTTTTCTGAGAAAGTGTCCAATTTTATGTCAAGTTGTGGCACAATGTATATGTAAACCCATCATGGAACACTCCATAGATTACTACGCAGATGCGCCTTGTGGTGAAAAAAGTGCCAAAAATCCTTCCGCCTATTGAAATCATCTAAAAATCCACAGTTACACTGCCAACATGTTCTACCAGCAAATTTGCCAATGTGTCTGCTCAAATGCAGTTATGTCAGATGATATGATTTTTTTAAAATTACGCATGTCTAAAATTACTGTGCCCTTCATTCGTCTGTAACACACCAGGAAGTCAAACTGAGGCATGATCCCAATAGGGAAGTTTTTTCTGAGAAAGTGTCAGATTTTATGTCAAGTTGCAGCACAATGTATATGTAAATCCATTATGGAACACTCCTGCTTGTCACATCATTATTATTTGTTTCACAGCCAAATCAAAGCAATACCCTGCCCATAATATTACCTGAAAACCAGTCACAAATTTTATTTATATGTAAATTTTTACACTCGATAAATCATAGACCATATACACTAGATTTCTAGAGCATTGCGAACCAATGAAACCTTCTTAATCTCTCTTTAAATATACCACCTACTTATTTTCAAATTCATATTTATATAATTGCTTGATTTTTAACCAAATATGGTGCAACTTTGTCAGAAAAGTGACAATTTATTTGTCATATTTAACAAGATTTTGAGTTAATTCCAATGTGTTAAATTGTATTTTTTATGTGACTGCTTCTACTTGATTGAGTACATGGCGTACTGCTTGATTTGGATACGCCACCATAAAGGGGTATCACATGACCAGATACCCATTGCGGCCAGGTTTGAAAATGCTGATCTACACAATGCTTCCAGTGGCAACCACAACCAACATACAACTATTCTTTCCAAATTTATTACACAATATTACCAATGCACTGGGCCACATAACAAATATCACCAATGCATGTTCTAGTACAAAATAGCTACCTGCTCCCTCACAAACTAGTGCCATACCCCATAATTTTGAAAAAAATTCCATTCTGGCATCCGGTCTGTACTACGCTATTCATGATTGTTACTGCTTTCTGCTTTTTCCAAACAAACTGTTAACTTTTCCTATGAATCTGTGTCTATGGGAATGGTTATATTTTCTGTAAACCACTTCAGGGTTAGGGATAGCTAGGGAAGGGGTTAGCTAGGGTTAGGGTTGCATACCTTCATCTCCTTTTGCCCGTACACTTACAAAGAACTGCACATAACATGAAATGGGTATTGAGACATAGTGAATAGACATTTATGAAAGTTAACATTGATTTTCCATACAAAAATGTGCCTTTTTAAGCTTTTAGCTTACCATAAGTTCTTGCGGGCAATTTTAAAACATGAAAAGAAAAAAATTGTGTCTATTTGCAACTAAATACCTTATTAACCATCAAATAGTGTAACATATCAGCTGATGCACATCAAACGTTATAGCATAACATTAAAATGTACATTTATTTGACATTTTTTATATATAGTAGATCAGTTATACGATACCTCCCAAAGGAGACAAACTTACAAAGTTTAAATAATAGTGGCACTCAAGTAATGCTCTTGTTGACTAGATGGAATCAATAAAATATATATATAATAATATAACATTAATTAGCCTGACATAGACAATGTTCTAAGTCATACGCACGCAACATGAGGCAAGTTAGCAACCATTTTCATGTATTCGTGTGATTCTGTGTTGGAGCATGTAGCAACATCTGAGTCGGCAATTAATAACTCCATATTTAACAATTCTTCCTTTTGTGCAGCCAGTACACACTATTGTTTGGTGACAGACCCACGTTTTTATGCATTTTATCAGTAGAATTTTGATAAAAACACTCCTCCATGACTGTTAGACGGCTACCACATTTCCGTTGCCAGGGTGCCTATTTGGATTCAGCCTACTGTTACGTTTCCCATTGGTGACCATGTTAACGTTTTGCATGATTATAAGAAAAAGAGACCATCAAAAATTCTGAAACTTCTTACCTGCCTTTGTCATCATCTTGTTGACATGCTGATCGAGGTTAGTCAAGATCACATAATTCTAACTCTTAAAATGTCAGAACATGCCATACCTGTCAATGTTTACCAATTTCTGCATAAATTACTATGCACACGTGCCTTGTGGCGAAAAAATTGCCAAAAATCCTTCCGTTTACTGAAATCATCTAAAAATACACAGTTACACTGCCAACATGTTTAAAACAGTATGAATTATGTTGGCTCTCACAAATCAAATCTCAGTAAACACAGACACGTTGGTTAACAGTAAGAGAAAAGGTGCTTATTCATTATTTGAAGCCATAACTGTTATTTCTGTTGACTGATGAGATACGTTGTTGCATGCTCGAACTCGAAGTAAGATTTTCGTTTGATACTGTTTTAAAAGCTTACTCATAATTTTTTTTAATAAAACTGTGCGTGCATGCATGAGTACATGCATGCATGAGTGCATGCATGCATGCATGACCTGCTGACATATTCCTACTTAGTAATTTGGCCGTCCATTCAAAAAGACGACCTGTATATTAGATTCTTGCAGTCTGACAATACAAGAAATTGTTTTTAAATTTTTTTCTTACGTAACAATACAATTTATAATGTCATTTGTATGATTTGTTTCAGGAGCGTGTCTATATGTCTTGTCTTCATCAACAAATATCTACTCAGTGACAAAGATCTTAAGGTTTGTTTACTAGTTCCAATTTACCTGTGCTTTGCCATTTCAGACACTTGCATCCACTGCATTTCCCAGTGACTTGATTACACATAAAACAATTATTTTTTTGCAACATATTTTGCTAACATGCAGTTTAATATGGAACACTTTGTTTATTTTATTTATCTAGATTGTATTTTCACAACAAAGCCCTCCAAGCTGGGCATTTACAATATTGTTTATTTTTGAAGAGGCAGCTTACTGATTTGACACACTGTATGTCATAATTTAAAGGTGCATATCAATTCGATTTTTTTGCAAGTCTCATTTCTAATTAATTTTGCGAAAAACCAAACCTACCTAGTATCCACTGCAACATGGTAGCTTGTTTGTGCAACTTTTGTATGTAGTTTTTGTGAAATCATCAGACAAACTATTAAATTACTTAATGCTTGTTCAGGCATTAAGTGAAATGAAAATCGAAATGCTAAAAAATCACAGTTTTCACCCTTGGTGAAATTTCATAACTTTGTCATGTAATCGGCGAGAGGATTGAAGTCATGCCCATGATCGGCATTGAATCGCACATTGCTTACTATTTTGGACATCCACTATTTTGATCCATGCTAGATCTAAGTAAAAAATAATATAAAAGATGCCTATTTTATATCAAACAGCCTGCGCACATTACTTAAACTAGTCACACACTACACATCTGGACATAAATGAACCGGATTCGCAATGGGCTGAACCATTTGAGGAAGCAGCTTTAAGTAATAAAATCAAGTCCATAGCAATTGCCAGCACCCTACATATCCTTTGACTGATGTAATTAGACTGACCCAACCACTCAGGGAATCTATCAATCTTTGTAAGTAGGCCAATGTTCTAGATGAATGAATCCAAGGATTATGCTAGAACACAGTGTAACAACATGAATATGTTCACTTTAATTGCCATTGATCCACACACCACAGTGAACATGATCGTGTCTAAAGTAAGAGGGCATGTTAACCATCCATATTTTGTAAGGAGTCTGTATATTTTTTACCCTACTACAAAATTCTCAATAATCTCCGAAGTGGAAGAGGACTTCTGTATTTTGAGACATGATAAAATAATTATTTGCACGTGGAAAAAATCATGATAATCGTAGACAATACTGAAGTGGTTTTCCATCATCCATGCGGCAATGCCAGAACAATGGAGTACATATGAAACATTGTTTGTTATTAACGTATGACGAACATACAAAACAAAGCATCAGACTTAAGTATCCAAATAGACATGCCCTCCCATAGGTGATGAGACTGCAGCTTGTTTCAGTTAGTTAGTTTTTATTCAGTCTAGCTGTGTACATGCCCGCCTTTTATCATGTTTCATTTGAGGATTTTTAACATTCATTTTCATTGCTAGCCTTTTACTAATGACATTTATTTCCACGATAAGTGGCACCTACTTAAACTAAGTTTTATGAAATAGGCCAAAATCAAATAAAAAATTTTGCAACATCTATGTATGTAAATAAATAATTGTTTCAGATAATTGCTACAGAACATCATTGTCAATTTGAATAATCCAAATTATTTGTATTTTGTTTTTGAAAGTTTTCATCATATCTTGAAGTTGACAAGGTTCAAGGATTTTATTATAATGTCAAAATTGCAGAAATATTTTTGTGTATTATTTAATAACATACTGTGAAATAGGAAGGCAGTGCATAAGATTTACCTCAGGTGCTTCAGATTTTTATGAACTTTGTGTCAAGTATAACTTTAAATTTAGTGACAACCTTGTGATTGTGCTTTCAGCTTGACGCTGTTCTCTTTGTTACCTGGTTCCAATGTGTCGTGTCCGTCGCATTATGCGGAGTTCTCGGAACTCTTGCAAAGTTAGCACCAAACTACATCTCATTCCCAGAGTTCAAGATTGACTTGCATATAGCTAGAGAGGTAAGTATTCTCATGCAGCAATTTCTTTGTTTTCACTTACGGCCCTTTGCTTGAATTCTACTGTTCCATCAACACCAACCAGTATATGAAAAACATTTACTGTCCCCTCCCTAAAATCTATGGTCCAAATTTAGGACTGCAGATTGCCTTTAAAATCACTGCTCATGTGTCCCAGGTTATGTTGGATGGCAGGAAGAATATCAATTTCATCTTGCCATTAACTTTGCCTAAACGTTGTGCGTAGCTATTGTTTCACTGTGAATTTCTTCATTGTTCTTAATCTAACATCAGTCATCTTTTTTTCTACCGGACATGCATGTCTAGTGCGAAGCATCAGGCTTAAATGTGACTTATGCAGAATTATGTTTCTTCCTTTATCTTCGTTGAGAAGATATTAGTTATCAGGTGGTTGAAAATAATCAATAACCCAGCATAACATTTTCCTGGAAGCCGTAATGATGTGAAGATGTCACATTAAGTTGATTGCCATTAGTGATGTCATAGCCTTGCATGTGTCCAGCTGCAACTTCACCTTTTAAAAAAGTAATAACACCTGTGTTTTGTTTGGTGTCATGTGTCTGTTAATCTTTAATCACTAATAACACCTGTGTTTTGTTTGATGTAATGTGTCTTTAATCACTAAGTTTACTTCCTGCATAGTTTGGCACAGGTTCATTCATGCACTTAGTCCATCCTCCCGGACCAGTGGCACAGTGGACTTCACTTAACAGAATCAGTTCATTCATGCACTTAGTCCATCCTCCCGGACCAGTGGCACAGTGGACTTCACTTAACAGAATCAGTTCATTCATGCACTTAGTCCATCCTCCCGGACCAGTGGCACAGTGGACTCGCCTTAACAGAATCAGTTCATTCGTGCACTTAGTCCATCCTCCCAGACCAGTGGCACAGTGGACTCCACTTAACAGAATCAGTTCATTCATGCACTTAGTCCACTGGTCCTCTCAGACCAGTAGCACAGTGGACTCCACTTAACAGAATTAGTTCATTCATGCACTTAGTCCATCCTCCCAGACCAGTGGCACCGTGGACTCCACTTAATAGAATTAGTTCATTCATGCACTTAGTCCATCCTCTCAGACCAGTGGCACAGTGGACTCCACTTAACAGAATCAATTCATTCATGCACTTAGTCCATCCTTTCAGACCAGTGGCACCGTGGACTCCACTTAACAGAATTAGTTCATTCATGCACTTAGTCCATCCTCCCAGACCAGTGGCACAGTGGACTCCACTTAACAGAATCAGTTCATTCATGCACTTAGTCCATCCTCCCGGACCAGTGGCACAGTGGACTCCACTTAACAGAATCAGTTCATTCATGCATTAGTCCATCCTCTCAGACCAGTGGCACAGTGGACTCCACTTAACAGAATCAGTTCATTCATGCATTAGTCCATCCTCTCAGACCAGTAGCACAGTGGACTCCACTTAACAGAATTAGTTCATTCATGCACTTAGTCCATCCTCTTAGACCAGTGGCACAGTGGACTCCACTTAACAGAATCAGTTCATTCATGCACTTAGTCCATCCTCCCGGACCAGTGGCATAGTGGACTCCACTTAACAGAATCAGTTCATTCATGCACTTAGTCCATCCTCTCGAACCAGTGGCACCGTGGACTCCACTTAACAGAATCAGTTCATTCATGCACTTCGTCCATCCTCCTGGACCAGTGGCACCGTGGACTCCACTTAACAGAATCAGTACATTCGTGCACTTAGTCCATCCTCCCAGACCAGTGGCACAGTGGACTCCACTTAACAGAATGAGTTCATTCATGCATTTAGTCCATCCTCCCAGACCAGTGGCACAGTGGACTCCACTTAACAGAATCAGTTCATTCATGCACTTATTCCATCCTCCCAGACCAGTGGCACCGTGGACTCCACTTAACAGAATCAGTTAATTCATGCACTTGGTCCATCCTCCCGGACCAGTGACACCGACAGAATTGTAGCAAAATTCCCTTTATTAATCTATCTCACATGGGTGTTTACATAACTGATTTTTGCAGTGTGATATTACATGTGCTAAGTTGGTCGACATATTTGACAAACTAGCCTCTAGCCTTTTGTTGAATGGCTATCGAAGGTATAAACTCTTCCTAAAATAAGCTTTCTGAAAAGTATTTATTAATTTATAGTGATTTTGTTTGCTTTGCAGGTGCTGCCTTTATCAATCATGTTTGTAAGCATGATCAGCTTTAACAACTTGTGTCTCAAGTACGTTGGAGTCGCATTCTACTATGTCGGTCGGTCGCTCACTACTGTCTTCAATGTGGTAAGAATATTATAGATCAATATGTGGCTGTGTGTGTGTGATTGAAATAGCAAATAATTTTGATGCAGAGATAGAAGCATGACTGAATAATTCACTCTACAGTTTACCATTAATGGTCCGGTCTCCTCAATTTCATGTTTTTGCTCGTCTCATTTCAGACTAATTTTGCCAAATATTTAACCAGATTATTCACTATTACATGCTAACTTGTTTGTACAAATTTGTTATTTAGTTTTGGTGAAATCATTAAATTATTTTGACCAGACTGGTCAAAAATAATTTAATAGGTTGTCCAATGATTTCTCCAAAACTAAATAGCAAATTTGGCAAAATATTTGGCAAAATTTGCCAAAAACCGTGATCCAGCTCTATATGCATTAATACTTTTGTAGGTCTAACGCTCAAAGTAAATTCTCAAGGCAAAGCTGCACATATTATAAATCTGAACGTATTATAAATCTGAATATCAATGAACTTGATTCACTATGGGCTAAATGAAACGAGGAATGAATTTTAATATTGTATTGGATGCATTTAAAGTTTCTGGTTACATTCCTCAAAGTGCAGTTTTCTTCATTTAACAAATTGTGTACTGTTATTAAAATCGTTCATCGTATCAGATTTGTTGCATAACATAATATTTCTCCAATTATATATTTTCCAATGACCGCACTATAGTTTCCTACAGACAACTGTTATGCATGTTTATATGATAATACACTTGGCTTCTTAGGTAATTGGTGAGTGATTACGAATAACAAGGATAATTTGTTTATTAAAGTTTGTTGCAATAATGAAATTTTTAGATGTTGACGAGAGCAGTGTTGAAACAGTCAACGTCTTGGTCAGCGATCGGCTGCTGTGCTATCATTGTGTTTGGATTCATGCTTGGGGTCGATCAGGAGAGCGTAGCTGGTAAGAAAGGGTGTCAACCTTGACACTGTATCTCTTGTTTGCCCATACATTACACATCAATCCCATAATGCATGATCAGATACATTGTTAAATATGTGTCAGTCCAAAGTTGTTGAAACCAGATTTAAAAGATTTAAGATGCAAAAGCCAAGAGACACTGATTATATATCAAATACAAGAAAGTGCATTTTACCCCTTGACAACCCCAATGAGGAACTGTGCAATTATTGTTGATAGGTGGCAGCACTTAACACAAGCATTCACCGTGATGATGTAAACAATAGTTCCATCGTCATCACACGCGCCATTTTGTACATGACATCATGACGTAAACAAATGGTTCCACCGTAATCAGACACATCTGATTATAAAAACATAACTGCGCTGCACTATGTACTGGGAATGTTGAAGTATTTTCACAAGCTCTCAATTCATTTTGGAGACAAAGAAAATAGCAGATGTCCTTGTTTTGGGTGAATAGGATGGACGCAGGTGTTAAGTGGAGCCCCCTGTCGGTTACTTTTTTCTGCAGTGAGCATCACTGATCTTCGTGTCTATAGAAATTGTGTCAAATTACTTTAGAGTAATATATCTGCTGCCAACTGATCACTCGCCAGCTTCAATGCTATACAGCTTACATTTGTTGAGCATTTTTTATTATTCTGAACTGCCCTATAGCAAGGCATTGAGTGAAGACATCTTGCTAAAGTGAGTTGAATTGAAGACGTCAAGCTGTACTTCAATTTGAAGTACAGGTTGAAGTACAATTTGAAGCCACCCTCGCTGTATTCATGATCATCGATATTACACAAAAGTCTATCAAATATGAACTTTAACTCATTTTTTTATCATTTTCAACCTCAATGACAGCATAGGAATTGTCAGGTTTCCCTGTTGTTTTGTTTTTATTCCATCAATATATTTGACCATGAAGTTAATATTTGAGTGAACATTTTATGTATTGTTACAAAGAAATTTGCCAACAAATTGCTTCAGATTATTTTTATTTTAGTGACCCATCTGCAGATTGTCAGTGTGTCAAAATAAGTTACCCCACCTAGCGGGTCATGCTGAGACAGATGACTAACTGTTGTTAACTCTGTCCGCCAGGTTCGCTGTCGGTACGCGGGGTTATCTTCGGCGTGTTTGCAAGCCTCTTTGTCGCATTGTATTCCATCTTCATCAAGAAGGCATTGCCGGCAGTGGACGACAATATATGGCGTTTGACGTTATACAATAACTTCAATGCAACCATTCTGTTTGTACCACTCATGTTCGTCACTGGTGATGTATCGGCAGTCATTGCATTCCCGAAGCTTGGTAGTGTTTCTTTCTGGTTCTACATGGTCATTGGTGGGACGCTGGGCTTCGCTATTGGCTACGTGACGGGTCTTCAGATACAGGTGACGTCACCGCTCACACACAACATATCAGGCACAGCGAAGGCGTGCGCGCAGACGGTGATAGCGACGTCATACTACCACGACGTCAAACCATCCTTGTGGTGGACCAGCAACTTTGTTGTCTTGTTCGGGTCGGCTGCATACACACAGGTTCGTCGCTCCGAGATGAAAGAGAAGCACGAATCTGACTTGAAGTCCCTGGAGAAGAATACTGCCGAAATCCAAGAACATCTCTTGGACAGCAATGGTCCCCCAACAAAGATCGTCAGCTGATGGTCGGTTAGATAGATCAGCATTTGGCACATTAAGCTAGGCGCACATTGCTAACGTTTTGTTGCCGCGATTCAGTTTTCGAATCGGTTCAACAACTGCGCACATTGCACGTCTGAGTCAAAGTCAAAGGATCACACGATTCGCATCAACAGTTAAGCAATGTACGCCTAGCATTAAGACGCCATGAAGTGTGTTTTTTTAGGGGGAAATATTGGAACTTTAAAGTTAAATACGATATGCATTGATTAGTTTCACATTATTATCATGGACGGTTGCAAGACTGTATGTCATCTTAGACATCATTTATAAGCGCAGTTTTTTTCAATTATTACACACAAAGTACGCTTGAGGAATGCTTCTGTAAATAATCATAATTATGGCAGACTGTTTCTGATGAATCTCAATATAAAACTGCTGTTTTGAATGATGGCTACGTAGACCTATTACTGATCGTAGACATATTTGTGTTCATGCATAGTTGAGAAAACCAAAGTTGAGTAAACCAAATAGGAATGCGTATCTTTATTAACCAAAAAAGTCGTTACTGACCGAGTACTAATATTCCACTCAATACAGATGCTTTATTTGTGTAGTTATCCTTGGTATTTTTGCTGGTAGAAGAATAGACAAAATGAAAGCTGTTGACAAACCTTAAATCATCATATTTCAAAAAAGTTTTGTTAGCACTATTGTTAGTTGGAAGTCGACATTACAGTGTTTGGCATTTCTCCTCTAACTAGTTATTATTACATTGAAATTCAGATAATATTTGTTAATTTTTACTAATTATGGAACATAAAGCTGATGAATCATCATACAACTGAGACGAGTTAGCGGCGACCTCTATTGTTGTTTCACAGTAACTACATTTCGTGCGCTCTTTCCGTTATATTTAAACATGTGCCTATATTAAAGGAATACAAAGTTTGTACAAAAAGTTGGAAGTTTTAAAATTTTATTAACCTATGTTGCCATTATAGTGCTGTATGATATAATTTATGTAAAGTGCAACCCAGTCCATCTTAATATCGAAGTTTACATGGTCTCACATATCTGTATTTGTATTTATTGAGTACTTGTTATATAACAGGTCAGTTGTTGCACATGTTAGTTACTTATGTAATTGTTTGGGATTTTGCTGCATATGTTGTGTTATTACATGCTATGCACGAAGGAATATAACAACTGGTCGCGGGATTGTACGGAACATTTAAATATACTTAGTAATAGTAGCACATTTTGTAAAAACAATTACCAGATAAGCCGCTACATAATTGATCGGATTTATGAAGCGGTAATTATGTGAATCTATGAAATATGTCAACTTCAGTTGTTCAACAAACCGTATGTCGGCACTACAGACATCACACACATGGTATGCATTATGTAAATGGTATGCATTATGTTTTAATGTCTTCATTTATTTGAACATATTCCAAATAAATCTCTGCTAGTTGCACAGTTTACTGAGATTCGCTTGTTTGTTTTCCGTTGCACGCACATTATTCTTTCATTCGAAAATTATCGAGCATACATCCAATATGACACTAAATGAATTTCCCATATTCTGAAAAGACGTTACTGTTGTCATGCCACTCGAAGACATCTTCATTGAATGGTCCATCTTGGTGTTTACTGTTATACCCATGCACCGGGCAGACACCTTGATTTACTAATAGTTCGTTCTTTTGTATGTACACCAATTCTTGGCCAGAATATCTTTAGAACAGTGGCATCTAAGACATGTGACCACGTGACTTGGTCCAAATGTTGTTATATGTCAGCTTTGATTTGCCAATTAACCATTAAATTAAGTTTCACAAATAATACATGTCAATTGATGCTAGTAGTTGTATAAACAATAAACACGTTACATATATTGGGCAATATCCGGTTTCGTAAAATTGGCCATGTTCACAACTGTTAAAACGAAACAAATATGATATTGGAGCTATGCCCCTAAAAGAGTTAATAAAAACTAACCATTTGCAACTACAATCAAGAATATCATGCCAGTTGTTTACTCAGAATTTGTAAAAAAAAATGTGGTAGATTCTGGTCAAATCTCGGTTCTTCTGGCGGCTGACATGTGAACCCGGGCAGCCAATAAGCGCCTGGCAGTTCTAGGAAATCGATGCACCTAGACTTCAGCTGTGACGCGTTAAGTGTGTTCAACGGAAATTGAAGGTCCGACGCTTATGCACCGTGGCAACGCAAACTCTCAATTAAGGGAGCTGCTAAGTCAGAACGGGATAAGCTAGGTTAGTAAACAAAGGCCAACACACGTTGCATAAGTTGAACTTGGACGCAAAGAGCATGGTCATATCCTATTAACGAGTGTAGGACTAGGTATTTATAGTTATTTAACAGTATGGCGCAACCCATAAAATAAAGATGCAGTGTGTTCAACGAGGTTTTCAGTGGCGTGGTATTCTTGATTGTAGTTGCAAATGGTTATGTTTTATGTTCTTATACTGCATATGTCCAAAACGAAGACTTTTGTTTCAATTTAACGTCGAAATAAATGTTTATGAGAGATACATAAACACTTACCAATGTTTCATTTAACAGCACACCCCTCCTCGTGGAGGGGGGAGGTCGAACGGGCCCCCTTTGAGAGCATTTGTTTAAACAGAACATTTTTCAGAGAACATCACAGAAATCCCCGGCTGATTGCATACACCCGAAACCACCTTTTCAAAACTGTGATGTCGGGCGTGAACGGTGTCCGCGTTCTGGGTGTTTTGCCTGTCGGTTCGTTATTAGATTGCTAAACGTTGTCACGCTGATTTAAACAAGCACAATTAAATGTGTACGCGTCAAATGTGGTAATGTACTAACATAACAACGCATCTTGCACTATTTCACCCATTGTCCACTTAAGTGGATGATAAGTTTCAGATGATGACGTAATTTCACAAAGGAAAACATCCCGATTAAAAATCTTTCGACACTGTACTTCTTCTCTGCGTCAGTTATACATGTATGCAGGCAGGCGTGCGTGCGCGAGCGCGCGTGCGTGCATACGTGTATGCATACATATACTGTAAATACATACATACATACACTGACATGAATATTATAGGTCCTATATATATAGGGCCTACTTGAGTTTCTTGAACAATAGTCTCAAAAGACGCCGTATCATATATATATATATATAATCAGTTGAAAGTTGCATTGATATCACCGCACGCAGCAGTCGCTAGTATTGCTTGGACGATAAGCGATACGCAACCATCAATGAATTGCTGCAAAGATCGATATAGCTACGTGAGTCACGTGACTGGCCGCGCAATATCTGGCCATGGATGCATTACACACACACACACACACACACACACACACACACACACACACACACACACACACACACACACACACACACACACACACACACACACACACACACACACACACACACACACACACACACACACACACACACACACACACACACACACACACACACACACACACACACACACACACACACACACACACACACACACACACACACACACACACACACACACACACACACACACACACACACACACACACACACACACACACACACACACACACACACACACACACACACACACACACACACACACACACACACACACACACACACACACACACACACACACACACACACACACACACACACACACACACACACACACACACACACACACACACACACACACACACACACACACACACACACACACACACACACACATTAATTATATTATATAATATATAAATATATAATTTTTGAGAATGCTGCGATAAAAAATAGCACCGTGAGTTTAATACCGCCGCCAACAGATGGCGAGACTAGTGAAACACTATCTCATTATGCGGGTTATGTCTCAAAGCCCGGGCTCGCGTAGGCAGCAGCTATGACACGCGAGTCACGTAGCGGCTGCCAGTGCCGCGGGAGATGCGATGGAACAGGTCGACGGAGTCACGTCGGTAATGTAAGTTCCATCACCGATTCGATGATAGGATATCAGCTTGGAGAGATACGATAACAATCGTCCAGGCGGTCAGTCCCGTCGACATGTGTCTCTGGAGGTGGACACTACTCCTGGCGGTTGTGTGCGGTGTCGGGGGTCGACTCAACAGCGCTTTTCCATCGCCGAAGACATGGTGGACGAAGCAGATCACGCGGCAACTGTACTCGGCCGGACGACTGACTGACAGGCAGATCAAATATGCCTCTGACGCCGGCTTCCGAACGCTCGTCTCACTGTATCACTTTGAAGGTATGACGTCATTACTATAGTAACATTGTGTTGTTGTTTATGATGATGGCGAGTATGATGATGATGACATGTTGGTAATTAAAGTGGGAATGGCATTTCATTATGTCGCGTGACGATGATGATACGATGATGATGATAACGACAATGATAATAATGGTGATGGCGTGCTGATAATGAAATTGACAATGGCAAGTAATGATGTCAGGCGATGGCTTTGATAAAGGTGAATTACGATAATTAACAACAACAACAGTAGTAGCGAATGCCTGCAACTTGTTGCCAGGTAACGTCAGCATCGGTGGAGAGTGGATGCTAAGTACGGAGTCAAGTCGGGATGTCGCCGTTCGGTTGGCTGGAATCAACTTCGAGGCAATGCCGGGTGTGACGTCACTTCTCGACGTAGTTCATAAATTCGCCGACATTAAATCTCGCGCGCCGACACCTATTCTCGTGTACTGTCGCACGGGACGACTGGCCAGGTATGATTTACAGTTGGACTGGCAACGGCAGCGTCACTGAGCAGACCTGCCACATTTGTTTGGTTGACGTCCACATTTTTGACTTGAAATTCCGTGTAAAGCCGTACAAATCCATATCACATTTTTATTGGTTGACCTGCATGTAGCATTAATATTCATACCGAGTGTTGCATTGCAATCTATCAGGCTACGACTTGTACATACATCGAGCAAAATCCGCTAGGTTTTATCGGAAATCTGCCTAGCATCAATAGTTTTTCTAGAGATCCCTCCTCAATTCCATTCTTTCGCTGGTCTCGTTTCAAGCCTACCTAACATCCAATGCAACAGGCTAGTTCATTTGTGCAACGTTTGTATGTGGTATTGTGAAATCATCAGACAAACTATTAAATTATTTAATATTTGGTCAAACATTAATTGAACCGAAAATGGAAACGCTGAAATCGAACTTCACCCATCGTAATTGTGTCATGTGATGGGCGAGAGAATGTAAGTCCCGCCCATGATCAGCCTTGACCCGCACATTGTTTACCATTTTGGATATCCACTATGTTGATCCTTACCACATCTAACGACTATAGTAAATTCTTTCGATGATTTGAATAAAAATACGCATTAAAAAAATTAATCGACTGCGGATGTTACTTGAACTACATATTTGGACATAAAAGAACCGGATTTGTGATTGGCTAAATCAGTTAAGGATGGAGTTTAAAGGAGAACTATAGCACATTTGCTCGTTGACTGCTGTACGTTGACTGTTGTGATGAACACAAAAATATGTACTTTGTCACAATATTTTTTCATTTGAAACAAATTTGTATTAAAACGGGAAACGGCCGTTTCCTTCCAAATGCCGAAAATATGTACTGTATACGGGAAATCCGTACGATGTGGCAGATGTGTTTGGTGATATATTCAATCACCAATGAAAGGGAAAACAAAGATAGTTTTGTATATGTGTTTAGCTAACACTGGTGTCATTGTATGTAAGCCAACTCTGTCCACCTGATTATTTGATAATCCACTATATGAGAAGAAATAATGACAACATAAGATTCCAAGCCGAAAATAATGGCAAACCTACTACAGTGTCTATCTTGTCACATCAAAGTTTTGTCTGTGTGTTTTTCCATGTTGTGCCAATTTTGGTTTTCCTGCCGGCAGCAGACATTGGCTTGACTTACATGACTTAAATGCAGCGGCCATGTTGACCCGTCGCTGTCTTCGGGGATGTTGCACCCCTACATTAATTTCTATATATGGCATGCCGCCCTGCTGTTCAACAGCGGGAGCCCAGTGTCATTTCTAACATTGCCATACAAAATAGATACAGTGCAACCTCGTTAATCCAGCCGCCGATAATCCGAACGCCTCGGCATCCGGAAACAATTTCACGGGAACGGAATTTACAAACGCTAATACTTACTGTTAACCAGGAAATCCGCATCCAAATCGGGAACCAAACTTGAATTTTACTCAAAAACGTAGCTCGACAATCCAGGCATTTCGGATCGATCAACGATTATTTGCTCGTGAATGGATATGATTAATAAGAAAGTGAACGCTATTCACCTGTTTTAATCACTTGAAAATGTAATTAATTATAATAGTCTTAAAATAAGAACCATATACAACATCATATATTATATGTTTATGTTAAAGACGTATTGATGTTCGTGTTGAAGATCTGTACATAAACAGCGGGGACCAAAGTGTAAAGATTAAACGAGGTTCCACTGTATAATTGTTGTTGTATTTCATGTGTAGTAAATTTTAGTGACCTGCACCTATTAACGCGTTTGTTTGATGAATGCAACCAAGCGCATAAGGTCGCCCAATATTGAATAATTTACCATATGACACACAAGGATAACGTTCTTGCCGCATTAAGCCGTATTCTAAATAAAACATATATATTTAAAACCGCAAACTGGTGCAAACTCTAAAGGAGAACATGTTTGTCACGCGGATGTTTTAGGTATATATAGTTTTACCATTCGGTTTCAACAGAACATTTCATTACTATCAAGATTTCATTATAATTACTGATTGCAGATATTGTCCCATAGAAGGATTTATTGTTACTTTTTATGATATATATGTAGTAAATCTTAACTCCATAGACGAAGAAAGTTGGCGGGAGACCGTCTGACGGTGCTGAAGGTTAGTAGCGAGTGTGCACTTACAACTGAGATAAATAAATGTTGTGGTAGGCCTACTTAGGCTTTTGTAATTGTACGATCATTAAAATTTCCTCATGGCACATAACTATGTTGTACCTTCATATAACATTGTAGTTTCGTGGCTCTCGCATCAATGATGGCGGCGGGTTTGCTAACCAGCGATGACGTCATGACTCGTGGCGCCTCTCTCGGCTATGATTTCGGCAGTATGCAACACTTCCAAGCGACACTAGCGACACTCAGTGGCAGACCGCTCGTCATTGCGTCCGCTGCGCCGCAGGTGACGTTGCCGAACTGGCAGTGGTTCTGGGCCATGAAACCGGTCTACCGAAACTGGTACGTCATGGGACTGGGACAGGTAAGTACACAACTTACTTACTTATCCTCTTCGTGCCGTCGTCGGTGCACAAGGCCACTAACTGCTGAACGTCTCGTATTTAAACCCAGCCATCTGAATCGTGGACTTGACGCATCATTTACCAACTAATCGTCATTTATAAATATTTTACTAACATAACACTTATTGCAAGCTGTATCTAGCTAAACTAATAAAACACCAACACAATAATTATTAGTTGTAATAAATTCGGAACAACAACTCCAGGATTTTTTTTTACAATCTCACCAACAACATTTAGACTTACTGGGTATGCATGTAAAGGTAAAGTTCGGTAAGGAATACCCATTGATTCGATCATCTTGTTCTGATCTACGTTTTTGTTCACAGCGTTGAAACAAACATTGGAACTTGAACTTTCTCGGTTGCTGCACCAACTCTTTGGGACCCACTCTCTATTAGCGCTATACCAGCAGAACACAATATATTGCCGTCATCTGAAGAATATTAAAAAAACGTATGTTTAACCTTGCTTGCCATTCTTATTCCAGTGGGTATGACAGTGTGCTAAAATATTGACGAGTGGCTTTGTTTTGCAAGTACGTTACAAGTCCATTGGCCAAAACTGACTTGACTCAGGTCGACCTCTACAAGATAGGATTGAGAGACTTGAGGCATCATGTTCAATGAATCGTTTCGAAACCACCCTGCTTCCGACGATAGAATCGAGTTTCTACGTAGAAGACTGCCGAAGTACATGCACATTTTTTTGCGACAAAGATAACCAGAAACATGGGACTTTAGATTTCAAACAAAGGCATGGTTATTGTATACGCTCACGTACCGAATCGTTTTACTCGGCTCGGCTTGACTCGGCTCGGTTTGGCTCGGTTAAGCTCGGCTCGGTCAGCTTTGTTCGCCACGCTCCGACTGGTGTACCACGGAAGGAACACCATTTGAGTTAGAAATGCTAACCGTAGTCACTTGTGCGTCTTCCGATCACAATAATCACTGTTCCGTGTTCTTAGATACAGAGCAATGACGTGAGTCGTCTCACTGGAGCCGGCATCGGGGCTGTCATCAACTGTCGCGCCGGAGTGACGATGACGTCACTCAAGATTCCGTCTCAGGAGGAGGTGAATCTACTCAACATTGTCGACTTCACAGGCAAGCTAACCAGTCATGTTTTCTGCATGTTAACGCTTGTAGAGCATGTTGGTTTAGTGCGACTAATTAATTAAAACTTGCATAATCAATATATCGTGTGTGTGTGTGTGTGTGTGTGTGTGAGTGAGTGAGTGTGTGTGTGTGTGTGAGTGTGTGTGTATATATATATATACATATATATATACATATATATATATACATATACACATATATGTATATATATATATATATATATATATATTATATATATATATATATGTATATATATGTATATATATGTATATATATATATATATATATATATATATACATACGTACGTAAATTGAAACTTATACACGTTCCTCTAATATTATTCCTGGTTAACGTGCAGCATGACTTCCCCTAGGCACGTACTACGCCGGGGGTCGCCAGACAAGGCGGCGTCTACGGAGGACGCGCATTGACCCAGACAAGCTGAACGAATACGTCAGCGGCAACTCAAGGCGGAACTACGAATCTCGAAATGACGTCGAGTTCGGAGACGAGGTGGGATACAACGAGACGCAAGAGAGGACCCGTATGTTGCTGGCGGGCCTGCAGTACCACCATACGCCCGTAAGATACACACCAGGCAGTAAGTTATCATTTTTATGCAAAATTTAATGTTCGATCGAAAACTGTATTGATAACATATCATGTTTTCATGTGTCATCTAGACAGTTCTAAAATCAGTTCTAAAATCACAAGACTTGTACTACAAATGTGTTTTGTAACTTTGTTGGAAAAACATTTGCACATACAATCTTTATATGCCAAGACATTTCTTCATGTGGCATTTGATTACATTTTAAAAGTTGTAGATACATGTTAAAAAAAATATTATTTTTTCTGAAAGGTTTGAAAAGTTGTGGCTAAACATTTGCTGGTGTGGGGTTTCCTCCTATATTCAACCACTAAACTAATAAAACCAGACAATCACATATATCATTATTTTTGTATGCACCAAGTTGTTATGTATGCAGTGCTTTATACTAAATCATTAGGTTTCCCCTTTACACTCGCTTTCTTCCTTGCCCCTCCCTGGAAAAATTCCTGCGGACGCCGTTTTGTGCCACCCCCAAATGTTTACTTTAAACAGAGATTTGCTGAAGCCACGATTAGCCTCAACTTATCACCACCAGAGGACATTCTATTGACTTAGAGAATTAGAGAAGTTCGCCACTATTACAACTACCCATAGTTTGTAAGTTAGAAATGCCCTCATATGAGGAACAAGTACTGGAGGGCGCCACCTCGTGGTGTCTGGACAAGTAATTTTGACCTGATGAAGCAAAACCCCGTACAAAATAAGGGGGTGTGTGTGCATAAAGTATAGTAACGTAAAGTCTGCAGTGCACCGTTGTAGCCAGAAACACGGGACATAGCAAGTGACACAGTGTCAATAGCTGACTATGTTCGCCAGCCTCCGGCCCAGAGACTCATCAGATGGAAATTGTACAAAGAACCAATATGTTATGGTTTGTGGGATGTTTATCAGCTGCACTAATAATTGTTTCAATGTGTGCCTTAATTATGATTTTTTCTTGTTACTTGCGCTTACTTCTTGAAAAAGAACATATGTTATATTATGATATAAGGTGGTTTAAAAGCCCGGTCAAACGCAAAGGCTTGCATTAAAGGTCTCCTTCGTGGACATCCCCTCCAATTCGGCTCCCTCCGGTTTCCGCAAATCCATTGAAAAAAAGACCCGGTTGTTGCATAGCATGGATCCAAAAGAAAAAATCATATATATATATATATATATATATATTTATATATATATAATATTTATATATATATATATATTTATATATAATATTTATATATATATACATATATATATATATATATATATATATATATATATATATATATATATATATATATATATATATATATATATATATACATATATAATATATATATATATATGATTATGTCATGTGTAGTACGGTTGTTGGTCGACAGGTAGCAGGTATGTCTACTCCCGAACAGACGTCAACTTCTACTTGAGCTCGTGGATGAATGCAGCAGAAGGAAGGAACGTCGTCGTGCATTGCTACACCGGATACAAGGCGGGTAAGTCGACTTAAGGCCCGTTCACACGAGCGATTAGTTGTCTGATTGGTCGGGCGAAACACCGCCCGACCAATCAGACAACTAATCGCTCGTGTGAACGGGCCTTTATCTCTTTACAATTAAGCTAAAACAGAACAACTTCACCTATTAATAATTATTTTTAAAACTTTCGGCCAAAACGCCCATATCCATGTTTGTGCATAGCAGCCAGCCTGTCGGCCGTCGACCAGTCATCAAAAAAACGTTTGCCCACGGGTAAGTAACGTCGCACTGCCCGTATTAGTTGAAACGTTAACAAAAACCTGCTGATATGCAATGATCAACTTCAGTTTATAATATATATATATATATATTCAACAGGTATATGATATTATGTTAAGTTTTTATGCTAAGATTATGAAATTCATTTTGAAATGTGTGTGTGTGTGTGTGTGTGTGTGTGTGTGTGTGTGTGTGTGTGTGTGTGTGTGTGTGTGTGTATGTATATATATATATATATATATATATATATATATACATACATACATGTATATACACACACACACACACACACACACACACACACACACACACACACACACACACACACACACACACACACACACACACACACACACACACACTTCAAAATTAATTTCATAAAAACTTAACATAATATCATGTACCTGTTGAAGATTCCCCGATTTTGTGGATAACTGTGGCACGACTCTTTTGTTTTGTGATACATTACCAGAAGCATTACGATGTACTTGTCATTTGTCGTTTCCTGCCACAGTACAAGTAGCACTGATCGGAGCAGGACGACAGTACGGTCTGAACAGCGAATGGGCCGTGCGCCGTGCGCGGGAACTCGGCTACCACTACGACACTCAGTCGGGGCAACCTGTCGTCAAGCTTCTCCGGGCCGTGCTTGGCTGATCAACCGACCGCTAGGCCAATCACATACGTCATATGGAGCTTCATCCGTTGTGACTGTGAACAGTTTACGTCAGTGTTGTTCTATATCAAATTGGCAACGAAGTGACGTCGAATGAGATTATATCAAACTTAAGTACACAGTACGCCACATCATTCACCAAGTGTTCAGAAGAAATAAAAGAATCAAACAGCCAACCATATACTGACATTATATTATACACCTTTAGTCAGATAAGTTGTTAGTCAGTGAAAGTATTATAAAATAATTAGGCCCGTCTGTATTTTAAAAGTATCCATGATGTCTCTAAGTTCGTGTTAGTAATGGCTGGTCAAAAGATATTCTGCATAAATGTCACCAAAAGTCATCCCTCGTCAGCGGGGTTTAATCTTTGGTTTAAATTGCCTCGTGTAATCATCCCGATATGTCTGTACGAGATGGTAACATTGTGCAAGTCATAATTTGAGCGTGTTGATTTTTCAAAATGCGTTGTTAACTGCTCGAAGAAGACACACGAGATGTGAAGTATGTATCAAACATTCCGTTATATAGATCATAGAACTGCACATAATTGGCGTTCTTGTTCTTCTTTCTTCTTCTTCCCATCATTAAACAATCGTCAGTGAAGCTCCTCCACCCTTGCCGGTCATCTGCATAAACATGTAGTGGTTTGTGTTGTCGTTCCACTGTCCCCTGATACGTCCACGTGATCGTTTTCCTTGGAATCCTATGTTGAGAATGTATAAGAGAGACGCCGATCTGGGTGTGTAACAATACGAATATACAATTGGTGTTGTTGTTGTTGTTGTTTAGAAAGAAGAATTACAATTAGTAAAATGACGCCGGAACCGCACGTTCTATAGTTCTGAATTTGTGTAATAAAGTATTAACAGAACACGGCCACCATGTGCGGGATTTCGAGCATACAGGAAAAACATGTGTACGTCACGCCAACACTTTGAGCCAGCATATTTACAATGACGTTTGTACACGTGACTGCAATCACGCTTCCTATTGGTCGCTAATTGCGCGAGCCCCGACAATTTATCGGAGTCTGCAGCACACTAGCCCACAAGGCCCGTCAGGAAGTCCTGAGATCTAGCACTGTCAGATATTATCCGACAAGCCCCGATCTTGTCGGAATTCGCAGCACACTAGCCGACAACGGAATATTAGTTGTCCTCCAACGAAAAATATGCTAGCGTGCTGCGGGCTTTAGCCAATCATCAGTGGTTATATAAAAGCAGAATATATACTTTTCTAAAATGTCGGAGCTATAAAAAATAACTAAATGGTTGTTTTATGATCACCTTTCAAAATGTACACCGCTGTGGAGATATGACTCGGAGATGTACTGACTATAAGAAACATTTAACATCATTTACAAGAACAAATCTTAGTAAATTTAAGAAAGGAATGAAAATACATTTGCAAAAGTAATCTTCAATAATAAAAAAGAAGAGCATAATGGGAACCAATTATAACCTACTTTTTATTATTCTGAATTGAATTTATTTCCACCACTATAACACAATAAACAAAATATAACAATAACATATTATATACAAGTGGAAATTTAGAAAGTAGAAGTGTAATACTTGTGTATTGCATCCCCTATTCATATCACTACATATATCTCTATGTATACCTACGTTACATGTAATTCATGATTCCATAGAGTTTTATTTGTTATCCACATAAATTCATTCCTGTATGATTACTTCATATATCATACAGTATTAATGATATTACTAACTCATGCAAGCACGAATTACTCACATACATTACTAGTAGTCGCATTACTAGAATCAATTTAATATTCCTATTCCAATTTGTATTTCTTTAAAAAAAATGGTGTATTCTTTTTTTTTATTTATGTATACTAACTGAATTTCTAATACGTTGCTTTATCAAGTTCCAAACTTTTATAACATATATGAATAAACATTTCTTAAACAATGTTCTGGTATATCGATGTCTTAAGTTGTTGAATATGCAAGCATGCACGTTAGATTGGTGGAGACTTATCACCCAATTGGTAAAGGGATTGACAACAAGGCACTAGCTAAAATGCTTTTTCAATGTGTACACACAATTTAATATGGTATGTAATATAATTAGCATAAAAATGCATATATAGGTAAAATAAGATGTTTGGTGCTTTCAAGTAATTGACGCGTCATCGACGGCAAGTTTACTTACATTCAGTGTGATTTGTCAGCGTTTCTTTGATAACCCAGGGCTGTGATTTTCTCCGGGAAGAAACAAGTTTTTGCAATCGAAAAAAGTTTTCTCAAAGTGAGCCAAGCAAAGCTGGTTGTGTTTCATCGGCTTGAAGTTTGTGTATTTCATTTTCACGTCATTCTTCAGCAAACTTGGCTCCTTGTGGAACCAAAAAAGCTGCATGTTGTTCTACTATTGCTTGTACTACAACAGATTGTCGCACAATAAATCGTTCTGATGCTCACTTCGAAACACCCGCTATAGCTGTGAACATACAGTGAATGAATGGAAACTGGCTGATGTATTGTGCTTCCGTATAGTCGATGACGTCACATCGAAGCTTTTCAATAACACGGGAAAAATATGCATAATCGAGGCAATTAAGCCAGTCGGACAGAGTGTAATTTTTAACTGATTATTTTTTTGTTTGGAAATGCAATATGCTGCAATGTGTAATATAATATGATTTCAAGCAATCGTTGACATTGTCAATCCCTTTAATCATGATTAATTTAATGGCATTATAAATTAAAGATGCAAAATGCACAGCCATTAAAACAATGATTATAATCAATTGGCATTGTTTGCGCAGCGCCATCGATCGCGCAGACGCTACCTTCGATTACCCATGCAAGCTCTTGGCATGGTGAGGACAGACACATAACAATTTTAAAAGATTCATTTGTGACATTTATACAGAGCATATGTCTGACCACACCTCGAATTCTGTGTTCAGGCATGGAGCCCATACATGGCGACAGACATCGACTGTCTAGAGAAAGTGCAACGCAGAGCCACTAAGCTGGTAACTAACCAGCTTAGCGAAGTTCACGTATGAACAGAGACTAAGACACCTGAGACTACACTCGTTATGCTGCCGGAGGCAAAGAGGCGACCTAATCGAAACTTTCAAAATATTAAACGGACTGGAAAATGTAGAAGCTAGTAACTTCTTCGAAATGAGACAGCCTGGACGTACCAGAGCGCACACAATGAAGATTTTCAAACCGAGACCCAGATTGTTGACTATAGGCAGATATTCTTTTCGACCAGAGTGATCGATCTGTGGAACGGACTCCCGCAAAATGTGGTGGATGACAGTCCCTCAGTTCAAAGCCAGACTAGATCAGCATGTATCAGTTTATACGATATAATATTATATGCAATTCGAATTAACTCTAAACTTTGATTATATTGACACAACCGTCAGACTGAAAAGTTAAATCAGGCAAAAATGTTTTAGTATATAATCTTGATAGTGACTCTGATTGGCTGCTGGCGCTTCACGAGAACGCCTACACAAAATGAAGTGGTGACAGTGCCAGTGGGTAACAGCGAGACCACGCCTCGGAGGCCAGACTCTCCTCTCGGCGAATTCAGAAGGCTACGCAGATGCCGGATCCATCAAGCGCATAATATATCGCTCAACATGTTCAACGTATGTGAATAACATTGTTTGGAATAAATACCCCAATGCATAATTTACAGATGAATAGTCTATACACAATGGCTTCGGTACAAATTAAAATAAAATTACGTTGTTTATCCAGAAGTTAAACTTGATTACCTTCATACGACTACAGTTTTGTTGACTTTAAAGCCCCCTCTACTGGCACAATGTGGTACTCTGGAGAGTGCGCGGTAACAGTTCGTCGACTGAACTGTTTACTTGCAGTGTTGACAATACTCTCACGATGAATTGCTAACCGGTAAAAGTTAATTACATTGATGTACTAAGAAACAAGTAATTGTTGTTTAATCTGCATGTATTGACGTCATAAAAATGAGCTTATTCGATAATTAATATAATGAAACTCTATTATCGCTACCGACAACTCTAGACTAGGGCTAGGCCGGCAGGCGGGCACGTAGAAGGCGGGCAAGAATTTAGGGGATTAACAAGGGTATGCAATAATGCCGTGCTCCCGTTTTACATGCACTGTAGTTATTGTTGTTTTTCGTGTGTGCGTGCGTGCATGTGTATATTGTGATGTTTTTTATCAATAGTTTAACAAATATAAAATAAAGTTTAAATAACAACTAGACATTTGTCGAATGTTACCGATCTTTTAATTGTGCAGTGCTATCGCTCAGTCACGCATGTCCATAATACTAGCAGAGTAGTAGTGCTATTTCTCATTGGCTTGTCCTATTGATTGTTGTCGTGATGTAACGTGTATGCGTGTGTCCTTAAATTTGAATTGTATTGATGAAGACATTTTTTATATTTTAGTATATATCTTGCAGACAGATGAACACTGTATATATATATATATCCATCAAAGGCGATGTGTGCGACAAATGGTGGCACCACAATATGGAGCCTGGGTAATCGAGGGTAGCGTCTTCGCAAACAATGCCAATGTATTATAATCATTGTTTTAATGGTTGTGCATTTTGCATCTTTAATTTATAATGCCATTAAATGAATCATGATTAAAGGGATTGACAATATTAACGATTGCTTGAAATCATATATATATATATATATATATATATATATATATATATATATATATCATATATATATATATATATATATACATACATACACATGTATGTATGTATATATATATATATATATATATATATATATATATCATATATATATACATACATACACACACACACACACACACACACACACACACACACACACACACACACACACACACACACATATATACATATATACATATATACATATATACATATATACATATATATACATATCTATATATACATATATATATATATATATATATATATATATATATATATATATATATATAGTTGCTCTATGCATTGAAATAAAATCATAAACGTTTTCTGTAATGTTATTCACGTTAGGTAGCAATAGCCTTAAAATTTTAATTGACTATTTTATATATGTATATATATATATATATATATATTATACATAATTTACTTTTTATTATTCAGAACTATTTATTTATGTCTTAATTATTATTTTTTATTATTAACGTAATTATAAGTTCAACAGTTGCACCTGATGTCTGTGTGTGCGTGTGTGTGTGTGCGTGTGCGTGCGTGTGTGTGTGAATGACAGAATATATACAGTGCTCAAAGAGCTGTGCATGTAGTTACAAGCTACAATCATTATAACAATACATTCACAATCTCTTCATAACAGAACAGTTTTATCAAATGACTGTGCAAGTGGAACACATTGATCTCTGTACACTAAAAAAACAGACAATAGTAATACTACTGCAAAAATCAATTGATTAAGAATCATCTCAATAAACACTATCAAAAACAGGTAATTATGTCAATATAGGGATCATCACAATAATTTCATCTACTGATGAAATATTAATAACAGAATGTAATCAGCACTCAAGGAGCCATGCATTGTGCTACAATCGATACAAAAGTGCATTCACAATCTCTTAGAACTCTGGCATATTTACTAATTAATATTTACTAAAAACGACCTATCCATAATTTTTTTAGTTCATTCTTTAGCAAACATTTAAATAAAGTTCAAAATATTAATTTTATATATGGAGTTGTAAAAAGCGTTGTCCTGGTCAATGAGTTAAATTCCACACATCCAAGATCTGTGTTAACAAAATGTGGCAAATACTTAAAAAATAAACCTGAGTACAACTGAACTTGAAGAGGCATGACACTGATCTTATATGCTCTATATTCAACAATATCCCAACAAAGGCAGTATAGTGATGTGAACAGCACGAACAACTGGCTAATGACTGCCAAAAATCATTCACGCTTTTACACCTACATGTTCACATGAAGATGTAATTTCAATTAACTCTGGATAGACTCACAAACTCTTTCAAGTTTATATTTTCTGATTGAAAAGGTAGGGTCAGATTTGTTGCAGTGTACCTCTCCTTTGAAACTGCATCGCATCCGTCACAAGTGTTCTATCAAAGGCACACCTCTTTATAACAATGGCTAGAGCTAGTCCTGGTTTACAAAGCTATTGTTTGATTGCAAATTGCGAGTAGCTGTGAGATGTTATCAAAGAAATAGGAATATCTACTCAACTGCTCAATCAACAACGGAACAATGAAAAGCAAGTTTTAGGCCTTTAATTTTGAGACTTGTCCTCGAGGCTCAGGTTGAACAATAGAAATTAATAAAAAATAAAGATATTATCGACATTATTTTATTTCATAACGTACATAATTAAATATTTAGTCATTATACATTGTAATAACTGTTTTAATGCTTACCTTTTCCAATAATTCTTTTATGTTAAATATACATTGAATTATTTTTTTTTTTATAAATATTTTCTAACCTGAATGTACTCATCATTTTAACAAACGCATATTTTTACTAATTGTGCGACATACATTTCTAATGTTATGATTACAAATGAAATCAATTATTACATTATTATTATTATTAACAATACACGGAAGTGATATAATCTGACTACAGCACTTGCAAGTCGACATGTAACTAGGTCTCTAATGTTGTGTTGGTTCAATAAGAAAATTTAAATCCAATGAACTGCTCACGCTGCAAATCAATCGAACTCAAGTGATTATGTACATCAAATGATCTAAATCAACTCTGCTCTGCTCTGCTCTAACTGCTATGCTCTCAATTTACGAATGATTGTGCTTCTTATTAATATGTTTATACTAATTCGATGACTTTCAACTAATAATTAATAATGCTACTGTTAAGTGTTATGAACATGCGCAGTTGAGTGATAGCGCTGCACAATTAGAAGATCTGTAATATTCGACAAATGTCAAATTATTTAAACTTTATTTTATATTTTTTAAACTATTGATAAAAATCACAATATACGCACGCACGCACACATGCATGCATGAAAAGCAACAATAATAACTACAGTGCATGTAAAACGGGAGCACAGCATTATTGCACACCCTTGTTAATCCCCTTAATTCTTGCCTGCCTTTTACGTGCCCACCTTTCAGGGTGCCCCCAACTCTACTTACTAGTCTGTTACTGTCACACACAGCTGCTCTAAAATAGATGTGTTTTGCATATGTCTGTGGTTCTTCTATTCACATCCTATTATTTCAATTTGGAATTGCTATTTTTGAAGTGGAATTGGTATGTTTAATTGGTTTGGAATTGATATAATGTTATTGATCCCACGTTTAGTAGCAATGTGTGCTTACATTTCTGCTTTGTTTTGTGTGTTTATATCAGTTCTATTTGCAGGGTCTGTTTGAAGTAGTTGGACAATGGAGGAGGAAGGATTCACACAGTCATTCTTACGGCTGTGTGACATTCACAGCCAATCAGATCATCCAGTGGTTGCGTTCCATCAGAGATTATCTAGACAGCGACACAGATGCTCATTGAAGAAGACACTCTATAACGCCTTGTTCCAGCACAGGCTCAGTAAACCATTGTACGTATGCTAAGACATGTGTTTGGTATTTTAAGAATTGTGTGCAGCAATCCAATAACCCTGAACGTGCCATACTATAAATTGTTGTTCTATCTTTGAAAATGGTCGCTAGATGTCTCTTCTTTCACTCCAATCACCAATGGCACTTTCAGGATTATTGGATTGAAATGCACAATAATTTTCTTGAAGACTGCATTATCACTGTCGCACTTCAACTGTGATTTTTTAAGCTTCACTTAAATGGCAGTTTCAGAGTTAATTCATTGATGTGCACAATTAAACTTGAGGTACAACAGACAACAGTATCATGAAAACAATACTTAATGTTGTTTTGTGATCACCCTTTGTTGCTTTCTTCAGTGGAACAGAAAACTCGACAGACACAATGCGTGGCTGTTTACAAAATTGTCAACATTTACCTGTTCATACATAGCCTACTAAAGAGGAGGATCAGTGCCCGCATACTAATTTAATGTAAATTATGAACTCTGCTGCATTATGCAGCGCCATGTGGTGAACTGTTATGGAACTATTATTGTTTTTAATTGTGTAGCCGTTCACCGCACAGTGCTGTAATACATTTTTAAATCTGAAAAAATATCAACATTTTAATTTGGGGGGTCTGAGCATTAGTATACTTTCTACAAATAGGTAAATGTCCACAGTTGTGAACAGCCCCAGGAGAGCCCCTTAGTTATGAAGTATTCTATCAAACAACTACCTGGCATTATTTCAAACTATACACTCTAAATAATATGCAATGTCTCAATAACAAACAGTGAAACTAAGAAACCTTTCTGCAGGCATGGCATCCACAATATTAATTAAATATATTCGAAAAGAAATTCAATGTTCAATCAGAAAATGTAGTTCTCTTACATATTCTTCATTGTGTTACCTTTGTCTTGTTGTGGTTTGCTACATCACAAATGTGCCACCTTTGTCTTGTTTTGTGCAACAACATACATGTTTCACATATCTTGTTTTGTGTTGCTACATCAAAAATGTGTCACCTTTGTCTTGCTACATCGCAAATGTGCAGCAATCTTTGTTTTGTTTTGTCTTACAAACAGCAGTGAGTGCCAGCAGACCAGTGATCTGACAGATCTAGATGAGGTCTACTCTCGGGCTTATGTCATGCGTTGCCAGAGACGATTTGGTGACGCAAAAAGACTTGAAGAAGTTGTTGAGGGATTCCTTTCAGGTACGATGCCACAAATCATTTTATCTCCCAGGGCTGTGTCCAATTAAATAAAATCAAACCAGTTTCAGTTATTTTTCAATTACACTTAAAAATTACAAATACAATAATTGTGATAATTATGAAATGATTCTTTTTGGTTTCTTTTGTGGCTGCTCTGCTTTTCTGGTGGTCACATTATGATTTCTGTGATATTGCAGGAGACAAGCCAGAAGAGAAGAGAACCGTTCTAAGGTTTCTGTTGTGTCTCGCTGACACAGGCCAAGTAACTGAAGTGACAGATTTTGGACATCGACAAATCCAGCTACCAGCTCTGCTACATAACAGGGCAAGTCTATAACTGTCATATTTTTGTCATGTTGTTCCAGAGTGATGTCACAACTAAATTGTGTCACTGGGTCACTGCTAGTCATGTCACAGATACGTTGTGTCACTGCTCAGTTGTGTCACTGCTCAGTCATGTCACAACTCTGTCATGTCAGTCATGTTGCAGCTATGTTATGTTGCAGCTAAGTCATATCACTTGTCAGTTGTGTCACTGCTCAGTCGTGTCACAACTCAGTCATGTCACTAGACAGTCATATCACTGCTTAGTTGTGTCACTGCTCAGTCATGAAAACATGTTAGAATATTAACTATTGCTATTTGTAAAAAAACTTTCAGGTCGAGATGTTACCTGTTTATTCAGACTTCTGTCATGGTGACAACGTATCACTTGGTGTGAGCAGCAAACACTGGTTTACAGTTTTCCCAAGGTACGCTCATGTTTATGTTGTAAACTCATTCATTCGGACACTCACAGAATTAGTGTTGAGAATAGGTAAAATTTTCATGAATGATCATTGATTTATTTAAACAATCGACGATCAATAAATAATTGTTCATATAAGTTAATCAATGTTTGATAAATATGACTTTTTGTATTTATAAAATTCTGTAATATTTAAAATATTTATCAATGAAAGAGAAACAAAACGCAACATGTAATCTTAACTGGCAACCTTTGTTCTACACTCTGATGACAATTCGTATTGTCATAGCTTCTAAAACATTAAAATGAAACAAACCAAACATTTTGTGCACATCGACATTCGATGTATTCACCATCTGGCGAAATACACTTTTCTGGATTGTGTCTATTGGCAGTGAAACATTTAGCCATTGGGTGTTGCTCATTTGAATGTGAATGACTCAGATTACCTGTTAGTGTCCAACTGCCATCTCTGTTATAAAACACATACCAGATTAATGAAACCATTGATGAGCAACGAATAATTCTGGTCTGATGTCCACATGTCTACATGCATGCTGACAAGAAACAAAAAATTTAGTTATATGTAAACATTGTTTTTAAGTATTTCATATACATTTCAAATATCATATTTACTGACTAGATAAATATAATATTTAATTTTCAAAACTTATCAATAAAAATATCACCAGCACATTGTTTTTTGTTTAACTGTATGAATTTGTAGTTAACCTTTAATAAAAAAATTGATGGAATGTTGATATTGTACTAATAGTCTATTTTTTTTAATATTTCATTATTGAAGAAATAATATAAAAATTTGTCTGAATGGTGTTAAATATAATTACCTGGTCATATATTCCATGTATGTTCACATAAAAATAAAATGTAGAAAAAACACTGCACTGTCCGTATGAGCTGAACAGGTCTAAGAAAAACTTGGGATGTAAGTTTTGAGCAAGAAAAACATGTCGGTTATGGATGTTTGCTTTCAGACAGTTGTTTGAGATCCCAGCAATGAGTGGAACTATCCCATTGCAGAACAGGTCAACAGCAGATGCACAGGTGATTCTTTTTATAATTTAGTATCTGTTCTAGTCATTTTATGCTAGTCTTCCGCTATACTGTATGTTTTATTCTATCTATCATCAATGGAATGTGTTTATGGTAAACTGAGCTAATGAAAAGGTGAAACAGGACACGCATGGGTGCACGCATGCTTCTTCTTCCCTTAATCTCTTGCAAGGTGGGGAATTAAGGGGAGCAAATTACTTTCATCATCTCGACAAGTTGTCTCCATCTCTCTCGATCTTCTCGTATTCTCTGCTGTTCACACCTACCTTTTCCAGATCTCTCTTCATGCTCTCCATCCATCTTGATGTTAGTCTTCTCCTTCTACCACCCTCTTCTGTTTTTATGCTCTCTTCGTCGATCTATCTTTGCTCATTCTCTGTGTATGTTCTTCCCATTGTATTCTGCTCCCAATTATCTTCCTTGGGTGTTTCTTCAACCCAACCTCTTCTTGTTATTCCACTGTCCTCCTTATCTCATTTCACATTGTCTCATATTTCTTTAATATAAATTATCTAACTTAAAAACACAATAATTATTGTAAGGTGCAGAAATAAATGTACATGTAGCAAACTTGTCTTCAGATATTTGAATTAAAGCCTGGCAACTCTCTTGAGGGACGTGGCATATTCAGCATTGCTGTAAGTTGTTGCTTTATCATACAGTTCTGTTAAAACTCCATCCTCAACTGATTATGTATATCACAAATCCAGTTCATTGATGTCCAAATATGTAGTGTGTGAATAGTTTATGTAACATCTGCAGTTGATTTAATAAAAAATTCAAATTTTTTTTCAAATCAAAAGAATTGACTTTATTTGTTAGACCTGGTAAGGCTCAAAATAGCGGATATCCAAATTGTGAAACACTGCGGGTCAAGGCCAGTCATGGGTGTGACTTCCATCCTATTGCCCATCACATGACAAAGTTACAAAATGGTGAAATTCGTGAGTTTTCAGTGTTTCCTTTTTATTACTTCATTCATGTCTGACCAAACATTAAGAAATTTAATAGTTTGTCTGATGATTTCACAAAAACCACATAAAAAAATTGCACAAATGAGCTAGCATGTTGCAATGGATACTAGGTAGGTTTGATTTTTTGCAAAATGAGACTTGTGAAAATTGTAGTAGTAGTACTGTATAATTGAGTGAAGCTACAATACCTACTTTTTAAATGGCTGATCACAATTTGTTTATTTGAATGATTCAATTTGAATTGCATGTTTACACATTGCATGCTGAACGCTGACTCAGCTGAAAGCCAAGGTCGATATTCGTAAACAGATAATGATGAAATTATACTTAAAATTTGTGTCATTAACACATTTGGGCAGTCAAAGTTTTTACACTACTACGATTTTACGATAAAAAGAATCACACTGTATCTTTAACATTGCTGTTGTTGAAAAGCATTTCTTGCGCATATCATAAAAATGTTTTGTTGTGTGCCGTTGAACTGAGAGATATCATTGTGTCTTGGCATCAGGGGTCACTCAATGACGCATATGAATCACAGAGGAAGTTGACACTGTTTGGTGCTTTGACTCACTGTCGAGACAACAACCTTCAGATGCCTCTGGAGTTGCCAGAGATGATGGCGTCACGTCCGGCTCGCATTGTTCCGCCAAAACTACACGAAGTAAGTCATCCAAGACACACCTGTCACATGTTTGGTTGAAATCTGTATTTTTACTTCAAATTCTGTATAATTCTGGTTGAAAGTCCTATTCAACTTCTGTATAAAGACATCCAAAAATTTTTATTGGTTAACCAGTCTATAGCTTTCATATTTCATTCGAATGTCACCATCTATCAGGCTACGAAATGGAACAACATCGAGTGAAATCAGTTAGGTTTTGTTGGAAAAAAGTATTTCTGAGAAATATAGCATGCTCTTTCTTTGATCATAATAAGTTCCACATTTGTTTTTACACTTGTCTGATGAACAGAAAAAAATATGCACATTATCACGATTTTTCCAATTTGAAACAAATCCATGATAAATCGGGATACGACTGTGTTCCTCCTATTATCCATAAAATGCGTATCGTATACAGGACATCCGTATCATGTGGCAGGTGTGCACGGAATGGATCGTGTCTCATCAGATACCATCACTTTGAAGCTTCTTGAATAGAGCCTACCAAAAATGGCGCATGTTTGTGAAGTGCATATGTTTTCATTGATGTTTTAGAACTCATGCAATACAAGTTTTCATTATGGCGCAGTACACTGTTCGTCAGTTAAGATTATGTATTGTGGCATATCTATGTCCATGAGTGGCTGGTATACTTTTATTAAAATGAACAATTAGACCCTAAAAAGTTCCTGTTATTGTTTTGTCGTACAGCGAAACAGTCGCATATTTATGTCAATGCATGCTTGATTCAAGATTATTCACACATCAGATTGACTGATTTTTGCATTCTGATATTGTGTCATTATTACATAATATTTACCTGACAATAAATACGAAAACATTTTGTTCAATTATGATTTAACTCGGCCTCTTGTGCGAGTGAACAGTTTTGACACTTTCCATTGTTTCTGCAGATTTCTAAAGATGAAGGTTTTGAGGATGCCCATAGTGAGTCCAGTCGGCCAGCCAGCCCATTTGAAGATGCTGTGTCTATTTCTGAACTGGACAGTGGTCAAGGCAATCAAAACATCTGGCAAGAGGCCCTTGAAGCCACACCCTCAAGGCATTATGTCTGGGAGGCAACTGGCAGGTGAGGGTAGACTACACCTGGATTATCAAATACATGTGTGTCTTAAGTAAAGGCTACCCAGAATAGTGTACAGTGGCCTTGCTCAACAGAATCACGGATAACAGAATCAGCTGTTTAGTACAATCAAAATGGCAGGGATAGAATCACGGATAACAGAATCAGCCGTTTTGTACAATCAAAATGGCAGGGATAGAATCACGGATAACAGAATCAGCCATTTTGTACAATCAAAATGGCTTGGACGGAACCATTCTCTATTCCCGATATGTTAAAATGCACTGCTTAATAGCATCACATTCGCCATCATTCGAGAATACTAATTTACACAATTTCCTGGCTTCACATTGTAATGTAGAATATGATATTTTAAATAAAAATAATGCACAAGTGGCCATACGGAATCAGAATTTTTTAAGGATTCGGTTCTGGTGTTGTTACCTCTGCAAAAAAACAGTACCTTCTGCCTTTTGCATCACACAGAGTTTATTGAGTCTGTCTGCAGTAGTAATAGCAAAAGTAGTAAAAGCTTTATTTCACGATGGTGACCATGTCACAGTTTAACCATTTCAGTACTACAGCCCTGATCTGCTGTGATCATTGAATACTGCATTCCCAGTGAATATGAAAAGAAAATTGACTGTGTCACTTCAAGTCAAGATTTCAGCAAAAAAAATGCATTTTATGAATAAGAATAATATACATATTCTGAAAGTACGATAATCAGCAAGTAAAATAAGCTATATCATTTTACCTTTTGTCGTCATGGTAATCAGCAATCCAAGATGGCCGTCGTGATTTTAACGTTTTGGCAGTTGTTGAACACAGTTGTATACCAATGTACATATTTAATGTAAAATACTCATGTTGATCATGCTACAAGAGTGTGCTATGATATAAAATACAATATCAAGTACATTTTGTGAAATATAAGAAAGTGAAAAACAAGTTATTTATCTGTATTTTATTCATTTATGATAAAAGTGTTTATTTGTGTATTTGTTAACACATCCATCACTACTGGACTGATTCCAATCAAACATTACATGTTGACAGATTCACAGAAACCTTTTCCTTCTTACAAAAACAAATTCCGGCAACGACACATCATCCAGCATTTATAGTACAGTGCACAACTCATCCTCAGGGTTTACATTGTCACTTTCATCATCACTGACGTCCGAGTAGCCATCGAAAATACTCATGCTGTCAGTGTCCATTTCGCCTCCGGCTCGGTCACTAAGTTCACTAACATTATCGTTGTTTTGATTATCAACATCCGACAAAGATTCGTCGCTAAAACTGTCAAGTAATCTGTCCAAAACATACAACAGTAAATTGGCAGTTCAAGTAATGTCATCCGCCATTGCGGCCATCGTTGATTTTGATAATTCATCATTAAAAACCGCGAAAATCTCCATAAAATGATATTGAGCAATAATCAATGATTGTCACTACTGAATAGCTAATTCATTCACCATGACAACCGTATATAACAAGTGGCTCCACATAGTAGATAATTATGAGTAAAAGCGATTTAAATGGTGAACGTAGCCAATGCCGAAAATCCGGCTTATCGTACTGTAGCATCACACACTGCGCGGCCGGAAATTCGGCCTGTTGTACTGAAATGGTTAAACAAAACCATCAATTTACAATTTCTTAAACATTAACATTTGCAGGCCAGTCAAGTTAAAAATGCTCAGTTATATTTCCAAATCCTTTAAAAATAGAAAATTAGAAAAGAAATTATAAATAAATAGATATAATTGTTTCAGCCCAGCTGGCATGCTGGAACGACCGTACTTGACTGAAGCTGGACCTGAAGTGTTTGATCAACTGCTGGAAGCTCACATGGAACAGCTGCGCCTGGTGTACCCATCCATCTATCTACTTCATCGCCACACTATTGCCATGTCACGGCTTGTTGCTGATGCCATAAACCTGCTGATTGGTGTCTCATCAAATACGTTCTTCTTTAACAAAGTAAGTCCTACATGACAAAAGTGGACATAGTAGCTGGTGTCATTTATGATTAAAACAACTTAATTGGTACGCAAAGCACTGATTTAGATCAACTAGCAAAAATACCCAACCTCCTAGCAGGATAACTTGCTGGTTTGTAAGTAACGAAATTTCACAGAAATATCCATCGATGCCTTGGTACTTGGTGCTTACTTACTTAATCCTCTTCGCCCCTTCAGGAGCATAGGGCGTCAACCATGTTTCTCCACCTCACTCTCTTCTGGGCTAGAGCTTTGGCCTCTTCCCAGATGACCCCCACGTTATCAAGATCTTGTAGTGTGGAGCGTCTCCAGTTGATTTTTGGCTGCCTTCCTTGTCTTCTCTTTCCTTGTGGGTTATAGTCCAGTGCTTGTTTGGTTGTATTTATTGGATCTTTTCTGAGTGTGTGGCCAATCCAGCTCCATTTTCTCCTCTTGATTGTAGTGCTTATTTCTTCCTGTTTGGTTTTCTTCCAGAGCTCTTTATTTGATATTTTGTTAGGCCACCATACCTTAAAGGTGTATCGGAGGCGAGTGTGGATGAAGACTTGGAGTTTGTTGTTGAGAGACTGAGTAGTTTTCCACATTTCACAGCCATAGAGAAGAACTGGTTTAACGTTGGTGTTGAAAATGCGGATCTTGGTGTTTATGGATAGTTGGGAAGAGAGCCATACAGGGCGTAGGGTTCTGAAGGCGTGGCGAGCTTTATTGATGCGTAGCTCCACATCTTTGTCACCCCCACCATTTATACTGATGTTGCTCCTGAGGTAGATGAAGTCTTATACTTCCTCAACAGTACCACTTTCTAGTGTGATGTGTTCAGAGGATCTGCTGTTGAGTTTCATCACCTTTGTCTTTCCTACATTGATCTTAAGACCCAGTTGGCTGCTTTTTTCTTGAAGCCTTTCTGTTTTCTGTTGTATGTGTTTATGGGTTTCTGAGAGTAGTGCTAGATCATCTGCAAAATCTAGGTCTTCTAGTTGTGAGAACAAGTTCCACTGGATCACAGTACGATGGTGTTAAGTGGATCTTTTCATTGTCCAGTCTATGGCTATCAGAAAGAGCAGTGGAGATAGCAAGCAGCCCTGTCGTACTCCAGTTCCAATCTGGAAGCCTTCTGAAACTTGTCCATTAAAGATGACATGACCAGTGAAACCTTCATACATGTTCTTTATTAGGGTTACAAATTTTGTGGGTAAACCATAGTGCCTCAGGAGCTTCCATAGAACTGTCCTATCTATACTATCAAATGCTTTTTCGAAGTCCACAAAGTTTATGTAAAGGGAGCTCTGCCATTCAATGCATTGTTCAACGATAATCCTGAGTGTAGCAATGTGATCTGTGCAGGATTTATCCTTTCTAAAGCCAGCTTGTTCCTTTCTTAGCTTCTTGTCAACTGTTTCTTGTATCCTATCCAGGATGATACGGCAGAGAATTTTACTGGGCACTAATAGAAGCATGATCCCTCTCCAGTTCTTACATTCACTGAGTTTGCCTTTCTTGGGGTTTGTAACTAGCATACCTGTCTTCCACTCAGTTGGTATTTCTTCTTTATCCCAGATCTCATTTAGCACGCTGTATAAAACCTCTGTGGTGGCCCCAATATCAGCTTTTAAGACATCAGATGGTATATTGTCAATTCCAGGTGCTTTGCCTAGCTTCAGCTTTTTGATGGCTCTCTTGATCTCCTCTTTGGATATCCTACCACAATTAATGTTGAGGTCTTCAGTTGTTTCCTTAATGTCTGGGATTGAATCTGGTGGAGGCCTATTCAAGATATCTTGGAAATATTCTTTCCAGCGCTGTAATTGTAGAGATTCCTTAGTGAGAAGGTTTCCCTGTTTGTCCCTGATGGGGGACTAGTGCTCTTGTTCTTCCCTGCTAGCTGTCTGGTGATCTTGTATAACTCTCTGGAGTTGTTTTGCCTAGCTGCGATCTCAGCCTCGTTTGCTAGTTTTTCGACATATGTTTTCTTGTCCCTCTTTGTCTTCTTTTTAACTGTTTTGTTTCTTTCCTGGTATTCCTGCTGCAGTTTTTTTCCTTGTGTCATCTGCTTCCTTGTTGAGTTTCATTTTAGTCTCCCTCCTTGCCTCAATAGCTTCCCAGGTGTCGTCTGTAATCCAGTCCTTCCTCCTAGCTTCCCAGCAGCCTAGGACTTGTTCACAGGTGTCTGTAATTGCATTCTTGCATCTTGTCCACTTTTCTCCTCTTCTAATGCTTGGAACTTGTTCCGTAGTGTGATTCCCAGTTCCTGTCGTATTTTAGTATTTTGAAGTTCTCTTATCTCAAACCTTCTTTGTACCTTGTTATCCATCTTCTTTTTTGCTGCTAGCTTCATCCTAAATTCACCCACAAGGAGGTGGTGGTCGGAGTTAATGTCAGCTCCTCTTTTCACTCTGACATCTAGAAGCACTCTCCTCCATTTATTGGTGATTGTTATGTGGTCAATTTGTTTTTCAGTCTGTAAATCTGGGGATATCCATTTGGCTTTGTGTGTGGGCTTGTGTGGAAAGAGGGTTCCTCCGATTATCAGTTCATTGAGAGTACAGAAATCTGCAAACAGGACACTGTTCTCATTCATCTGTCCCAGACCTTCTTTCCCCATTGTGCCTTTCCAATTGTCATTATCCTTTCCAATCTTGGCATTCATATCCCCAATAACAACTTGGATATCCCTCTTCGGTAGTTTTTGGATGACTGTAGATGTTGGTAGAAGGTATCTTTCTCTTCAAATTTAGCAGAGTTGGTTGGTGCATAGCAATGTATAATGGTGATGTTCCGACCTTTTGATGTAAACCTGGCTGTGATGATTCTCTCCGAGACTGGTTCCCATTCTACAAGACTTTTTGCTGCATCCTTTGAGAGGAGCAGCCCTACTCCATGTGTGTGCGCAACTTCTCTCTCATTCCCAGAGTACAAGTAAGTTTCTCCAGAGCTAGTTGTAACTTTCCCAAAGGTGTTCCATCTGCTTTCACAGACTCCAATGATGCTCAGCTTGTATTTTCTCATTTCTTGGTCGAGCTGTGCCAGTTTTCCTGCCTGGTACAGTGTCCTGACATTCCAACATCCAATTCGAACTTTTGACTTGAGCTGTAGCAGACTCTTCCTCCCTTGGGCTTCCTGTCGGCTTTCACCCAAGGGATTCATACGCACCTTTCCAGGACAGCCTGCTTTGCTCAGATCGAGGTGTGGTTGAGTATTCATGGTTTCAGTTTCTGTAATCGATTTCAATAACCGCTGAGTGGGTGATTAGCCCAAGCCGCTGTGCCCACACGTTTTCCGCAGTGGTCATAGACCATTTTCCTCCTGGGCTCCATGATCAAGAGATGTGGCTGGACTGTGCTTCGTCTGACCACGCGCCCCAGACCTGCCCGGTATGGTTGGATCTGCCAGGAGTTGCCTCCCACAGGTATAGCTCAGGGGGTCATAGGGGTACACAAGCCTCCTTACCACAACAAGGTAACAGTGCACAAGGAAGTGGTAATTGGTACTTGGTGCTGCCAGGCAATATCTTGATGGCTTCTGGGAATCCAACTCTCAAAATTGCAGCGTAATACTGGCTGTTGTTGTAAAGTCTAGTCACTCTAGTGCCTTGTAGTCACTCTAGTGCCTTGTAGTCACTCTAGTGCCTTGCCCTTGTGTTACATGACTTTGGACAATCGAAGAAACGAATAAACATGAGATGACCCGACTGTTGTATCATAGATGAACCACTAATAGTTTGGCAAACTAGATGCAAAACTTCTAGGTGTAACATGACATACAAATACTAGCTGGATTATAGTAAGATAATCCCAAATAAATTAATGTACAAATATATTGGGTATGACTCGCCTAGCAGCTGGCACATGGCAGGAAAGTTGGAAGTACCGTGTTCAACATGTACAGTTCTCTTGAAAAAATTGGGCCATGGAAAAATGTCATGGAATCTGTTTCTTTAGACAATGAGGTAACTGCTTAACATAACACTTTTCAGTTGTTCCACACTAGTCAAATTACAACAATGATGAGTCCTGCTGAATAAAAAAAGGTGTACACTAATTAGGGCGAGTACTAATTAGAGCGTGTATGCTTAATAGGTCAAATATGGTATGTGTCTTTCGGAAGAGACACTAAAAGCTGTTGGTCCCTTCTACCTGGTGTCTATGCCAGGAGAAGTAAAATATCCCGCACGGGGTAAATGTGTAATCTGCCATGGACTCCCAGAGTGAACCCACTAATAGTGCAGCTTGATACTCTAAATACTCAAGCTACATTATAGGTGACTTGATACTCTAAATACTCAAGCCACATTATACGTGACTAATGCAGAGGTGAGACCTGTAATTGAAGAAGAATAACCAAGTTTACATGTTTTCTGCATTCCACCCGCAAGAAATGTATTATTAGTAGGGGAAACACATGTACAGTACTACTAAACGAAGATTTATTTAGTTCTCCCGACTATAATGTATCTTCTACATCCAGTGTCCCAATGGTTTCTTGTAGGATCTTCAACTGTTCCATCTCAGCGAAAACGTTTCAGTTTCTGGTCTTTCGTCTGAAGCGTTGCAAGAAGTATGTGGCGCCCTCATTGAATGCGGCACAAACTATTCACGGTTGAGGGCGTTCTTGGAATCACCTGCGCATGATTCGCTTATCAGTCGTGCATTCTGCTCAGCTGTGTGGAAGTACCTGCAGCACTATTGTGGATGTGTGCTGTCTCTTCCACACATAACAAGTGTACTGCAACTCATCATGACTATACAGCCAGTCACAGCACAGATAAGGTGAAGAGAAATATAAATACCAGCTGCCCTGCCAGCACAATATTTGTTGTACTGTGTCAATCAATCTTGTGTGCCTGTTATCCTGTTTGGTAATGTGATATATCTCACAGTAGCAGTGGTAATTCTTATTATTATACTTTAGCAGCAGAAACAAAAAAATAAACATAACACATTTATTTTTATTATTTATGCATATATGTTGTCAGTCTTATTTCTTGCATATAATATTAAAGTTTTTTGGCCTTGGTTATAATAGTTGACTGATCCTTAATCACTCATGGCTATAACAAGTTTTCAGCTATAACTATGATCCCTAATGACGAAAAGAAACATGTCCATATAAATCCGCACACGTCTATGGCCAACTATACATACTGCACTGAGAATCCTCTGTTCTCCACTTAAATGGTAAAGTTTCAGTGTAACTTTAGGCAATCCATAATGCTTTTATTCAGTTACTAAATATTTCAATAGATACCCCTATATATATATACAAAACAATTGAGATTACTTACTCTCAACATTATATATATATATATTGCTTACATGATTAGTGATGGCATCCAACATGTTTGTGATTATTGCCTTACTGTCCACTGCAGGTTTCTCGCTGAGTTGTGTCAGTGCACTGCGGACTCTGAGGACAGTCGCCTTCCTACAGTGAGTGGTCATGTGTCAAGAGTGGACACTGGTCAAACTGGTGATGTAATATTTATTGTGGCCTCAGATGTGTGGATATACTTGCTGTTCACCCAGTGATCCTCATCATAGTATAGTGATGCTACCATTATATGTACAAAGTCTGATCCTTTTTTATAGTAAAATTACGCTATAGGCCTATAGCTATATAACTATGTATTGTAACATCTTGTCCTATCATGTGTGTTTTGATGAACCACATTATAAACATATACTTTTATTATTATCTGTTTAATTAAAAAATTTCAGGGTGAGTGTCTAGTTTACATTGTATGTGAAGTGATTTGATGTGATTTAACCCCAGTTATATATTGGTAAAATTATATTAAAAGATGTTGTTCATTAAAAACACATTTGGGTTATCAAGATGTCAGAATAAATTGTTGGTGCCACTGTTGGTGTGTTTCAGGGAGTGCCACTGTTGGTGTGTTTCAGGGAGTGCCACTGTTGATGTGTTTCAGGGAGTGCCACTGTTGGTGTGTTTCAGGGAGTGCCACTGTTGGTGTGTTTCAAGGAGTGCCACTGTTGGTGTGTTTCAGGGAGTGCCACTGTTGGTGTGTTTCAGGAAGTACCACACTTGGTGTGTTTCATGGAGTGCCACTGTTGGTGTGTTTCAGAGAGTGCCACTGTTGGTGTGTTTCAGGAAGTGCCACTGTTGGTGTGTTTCAGGGCGTGCCACTGCTGTCATACGTCTACACCCACACCCTGCACGAGTGTTCCTCCCCACACTATCTCATGATGCTGTCTCTCCTCAATGCTACCTGTGTCCCGTACATCATGTGAGTGAATCAATAACACAGAGCATTACAGACAAACCATTTTTAGTCACTATTTTTGACTTGAGATTCTGTATAAATCCGTATATAATGTGTTGTTGGGTAATCAGTCTACATCATTCAGAATCTGATCAAGTATTGCCACCCAGCAGGCTACATAAACCAGAAAAAAATCTGTCCAAAAATGGGATTACTTTGTCAACAAATGTGCAAATTTAGCCCTACACATTGGTAGATAGTTGTGGTCACTGCCGGCCACCACATGATAGACGAAGGAACTACAACCAGCAGTGGACACTGTGTCATTGAGCACAACATCAGCTCCAAGTTTTAATGGCATCCATATTCAAACAATTTGTGATATGATGTAATATATAATTTCTTAAATGTCTTATTATTTAATTTTGCGTTTTGATGTTGCTTTTATATCAAAAATATTTTATGGAAAGAACTACAGTGGAACCTCATTAATCCGGACACCAGTAATTAATGGATTAATGAGTTTTACAGATAGATGAATCATGCACACGACAGTGAGTATTAGCATTTGGAGATTCCGTTTCCAGGATATGATGTCCGAATGGCAAGGTTACTGGATTATCAGCATCCACAGGATCGAGTTTCCACTGTATTTATCTACTTATGTTTATGACTTGTTGTAAAGCACCTAAAATCAGGGTTGTTTGATTTAAATCATTTGATTTAAATCATTGATTTAAATCATGATTTAAATCACTCCAAAAAAAAAAAAAATCATTTATTTTTTATTTTTTTTACTTCTGGTTTTTTAATTGCTGATTTATATGAATTTAACACAAATAATTGTTTACAAGCATCGAGATCAACAAAGTTTTGTATCATGTCCCCTCTGTTAAGACAAGAGTTTACAAATTTAAACATCTATATAAATATCTATGTACCAGATTTAAAAAAAATCAAATAAATAAAAAAAATCAAATAAATCCGATTTAAATAAAAAAAAATCCGATTTTTTATTGTTTTTATAAAAATCATGATTTTTTTCAACCCTGCCTAAAATACACAGCAGTGAATAAAGTGCCAACAAATTTGTATTGTTACTGCGAGTTACTAAATTGATTGGTACTAGTGCCCATCCTGCTATAGGTTCCTGCAGGACTGGGTGTTCCATGGTGTATGCAGAGACGCTTATGGCGAGTTCATGATCCAAGTGAACGATGACTTTCTCGTGCGTAGAGGTATGTGTACCAGTGGTGCCGCTCGTTGTGTTAGTGTGTGTAAGTCTCTGTGGTAAGTGATGCTTACAGCATGAAAGATGAAGTCATTTCAACAGACATCCATAGGTGATGTAACTTGATTCATAGGTGATGTAACTTGATCCATAGGTGATAAAACTTAATCTAAAGGTGATGTATCTTGTACTTTCATGTAGAATGTTAAAAGGCATTTGTTTTGTTGGAATGTCATCAGACATTGAGTTAGCCATACTAGTGTTCAAAAGAAGCCATTCCAAGGGTGGGTCTGTAATCTCTGTATAGGACCAGATTCGCATATTTTTATTGTTGTTATAAATTGACTGGAATGACTTTATTTGCAGATAAGAATTACTGGTTGAGTGGATACAAGCTTGTCGTTCCTGATGATGCCAGCAGTTTGCCAATGTTCCTGGCCGACATGATGGCAGACATCTTTACTTGTGGGAAGTCTATTAATCTTCTTCGGCTCATTTCATCACAGGTGACATCTCTTTCTCAGTTGTTAAATTATGACTTAAATCACGCACATGCACGCATACATGCACACACAACACACTCATAGACACACATTCGACATGCTTGCACACAGACATACACACTTATATACAAACATGCATGCATGCATGCACTAACAAGTATGTGTGCTGCAAGAGTGTCAACTTGTGTTCATATGTTTGTGTGTAATTGCTTTCTAAAATGTGCACACACGCACACACACACATGCATGCACATACATGCCTTTTACGATGTAACTTGACCTTACATTTTATTATGTTTAAATAATAATAATTTCTGCATAATACACTGACACAAGCAGCCCAGTGGTATTAACCACCAACTTTCTGTGTAAACAAATATGAATGATTCTCTGCAAGAAACCTCACAAACGTTATGCATAAAACCCGGCTCTCATGTGTCTGTTGTGTTTCCAGCATTTCCTCTTTAGTATTGAATATGCAGTGCCACGAGTGATGATCACTTTCTCACAAGAGGAACTCGCCGACATTGAGACACAGAGTCAAAATTACCTGCTCCATGTACAGCGCACAGCCAGAGCTAACACACTCAATAGGTAACCATGTACACAGCCAGAGCTAACACACTCAATAGGTAACCATGTACACAGCCAGAGCTAACACACTCAATGGGTAACCATGTACACGGCCAGAGCTAACACACTCAATAGGTAACCAGGTACACAGGCAGAGCTAACACACTCAACAGGTAACCATGTACAACACACAGCTAGAGCTAACACATTCAACAGGTAACCGCTTACAGCGCACAGCCAAAGGTAGCATACTCAACAAGTACAACACACATCTAGAGCTAACACACTCAACAGGTACAACACACAATTAGAGCTAACACACTCAACAAGTACAACACACAACTACAGCTAACACACTCAATAGGTACAACACACAACTACAGCTAACACATTCAAGTTAATAAAGTAACTAAATTTCTGAAATGTTGAAACTGTTCTATATTATTATTGCCATCCCTGACCAGAGCCAGTGCCATTCTTCATGGGTTATACACTTATGGTACAGTTTTAGCAACTGAGGAACAATTAATGGTTTTAATTATTGTTTCTTTGTTCTCACAGGAAAGAAAAGAAGCTACAAGCTGAAAAAGCAAAACAGAATCTTCACATAAAAGCAAGAAAGTTGGCCACAGAAGCAATGGAAAAGATGCAAGGTATTATGGTTGTCTTTCACACATTGATCTTTGTGTATTTCCTGTTTATGTAGATTTTCCTTAAGTCACAACTTGCACTGGATTCCTACACATTTATTTCCATGCATCATATTCATTAATCGTGACAAAGCAGTTTCATTTTGTTACCAAAGTTTAACCAGTGTCATCATTCTTGGTGACATCTCAATTTATCATTGACAGTGTCATCATTCTTTGTCGTGTCTTGTTGTCTGTCACTGTCTTCCTCTATGCCATCCCACTGTGACGTCTCTGTGTGACAGAGACTGCAGATGCTGCCCGGAGGCTGGTGGATGGCCAGAAGAGGGTTCTCTTTGCACAACTCAAGGAGCAGATGGAGAAGGATCTGGAGGCAAGTCAGTTGGCAGCGGGAAGTAAAGCAACAATAATCACACTAACGTCCCCTTCTTCTTTGGTTGTCTCTTAGCAATATTTTTTATAATTATATGATTATGAATAGATATTATTCGATAACTACAAATGCATTAGAATTTGGTTGTGCTGTTGTGTCACATTGTGTAGTAGCTTTATAAGCTTACTTACTTACTTACTTACTTACTTACTTACTTACCTAGGCCCATTTGCTCACTGGGAGCATGGCCATCCACAAGAGCTCTCCACTGTGTCCTGTTCTGTGTCATCGGTGTTATTTCATTCCAGGTTTAGCCCATCTTCTTCAGTTCGGTTTCCACATCTCATCGCCAGGTGTTTCTGGGCCTTCCTCTTCCCTTGTTATTGCTTGTCTGGTGATGTTTAGTCCTTTCCTAGAGAGTGTTGTTAACTTTGTCAGATCATTTCAAATTCATAATTCTGTGCAGGCATCAATAGATGAAAGTCTGTATCTTCTGCAGTGTTTGCTGTGTAATTACAATGTCTCCGAGCTGTGTAGCAACACTGACTTGACATTTCTATTAAAAAATATCGTCAGCTTGGTTTGTAAACTTATGGCAACGTTATGTTAACAATTAAGTGTTTCAAGATAATAGGCTGTGAGTAAGCTTTGAGTAGCCTCTGAGTAACCTCTGAGTAGGCAGTGAGTAGGCTGTGAGTAGGCAGTGAGTAGGCTGTGAGTAGGCAGTGCGTAGCCCCTGAGTAACCTCTGAGTAGGCAGTGAGTAGCCTGTGAATACCAGGTAGATTGTTAGTAGGCAGTGAATAACCTCTTAGTAGGCAGTGAGTAGCCTGTGAGTAGGTAGTGAGTAGGCAGTGAGTAGCCTGTGAGTAGGCTGTGAGTAGGCAGTGAGTAGCCTGTGAGTAGGTAGTGAGTAGGCAGTGAGTATCCTGTGAGTAGGCAGTGAGTAGGCTGTGAGTAGCCTGTGAGTATCATGTCAGTAGGCTGTGAGTAGCCTGTGAGTAGGCTGTGAGTAGCCTGTGAGTAGGTAGTGAGTAGGCAGTGAGTAGCCTGTGAGTAGGTAGTGAGTAGGCAGTGAGTATCCTGTGAGTAGGCTGTGAGTAGGCAGTGAGTAGCCTGTGAGTAGGTAGTGAGTAAGCAGTGAGTAGGCAGTGAGAATCCTGTGAGTAGGCTGTGAGTAGCCTGTGAGTAGGCTGTGAGTAGCCTGTGAGTAGCCTGTGAGTAGGCTGTGAGTAGCCTGTGAGTAACTTGTGTTCATGTTCCCAGAGACGGGCACTGACTGTGGCCCAGGTGAAGGAGGAGGATAGACTGATGGCAGAGGCTGCTGAAGCTCGGCCTTGGATGCAGCCTAGTGTCAGTGAACACATTGAGAAGGCAGCCAGGTATGTGTCTAGACAGCCGTCATTTGCAATAACAGCAGCTTCATATGTTACCGGTAATGGACTTTGCTCTTGAGTACATGACAGGTGAGACATCCCTTTGTAAGGTCTATATTTCCTGTGGCAGAGACCATGTGTCAAAGGCACTGTTGCTGTGTCCATTCAACAGCACATGTCGCTGTGTCCATTCAACAGCACATGTCGCTGTGTCCATTCAACAGCACATGTCGCTGTGTCCATTCAATGGCACATATTGCTAAATGAGTCTGAAACAAAACGAGTAAAACAGTCAAATTGAGGAGGACCTTAAAATCTGGACACGTAATTACAATAAATAGCAATATTTAAAATTAAGCAGTTTTCTTGATTTGTTTTGCAAGTTCTTTCAACAATTTGAGGATCATAATTGTGTCAGTTGGTGTAAATTATCTGTGTAGTTTTCACATAGCATAGTAAACATAATATTATATTTTGAACTCTATTTGCTTTTATTTGTCCAGAAAGGAGTTGATTGAGAAATATGCCAAGATGACTGATGCTGCCATCTATCGGGAGCAGAAGGCACTATGGCAGGTTGAACGACACAAACTCGACACAAAACGCATCGAGTACCTACAGTGGGAAGAAGCTAGACTGATGGAAGAGCTGCAGCAGAGACCCCTGGTGGCAGTAACTGGAGCAGGCGATGCTGTCGACGCATCACAGGTATACAACTTCTGGCTGGTATAATGACATACAATTTCTGGTATCTCTCATACATTTGATATTACATACATTTGTCTCTCATACAATATTTCATATAACGACAATCTCTCATACAACATATGATACAATGACACTCTCATACAACATCTGATATAATGACAATCTTTCATACATGTACTATAATGACAGTCTCTCATACAACATTTCATATAATGACAATCTCTCATACAACATCTGATATAATGACAATTTCCCATCATCCGTTGTGATAATAATCTCATATGACATGTCAAATCTTTTACAATTATTTTATGCTATATATGTCACACTTGCCATGGTGACAATGTGCCAGATCTGGTATGATGACAATCTACACTTCTCACATTTCAGCTGACACCAGGGGGCACCACTATCGAACATGTTGACGTCACTGGTGACGATGTGTTGCCTAAATGGGCGCGGACAAAGGGTACTTTGTCTGCCACCAGCAGTGACCAGCTGGAGCTGCCCACATGGGCACGGGAAGCGGGCAACGATCCCACTTTGTCCGTGTGGGAGGATGCGGAAGGTCTCCCAGAATGGGCAAAGAGAGGGCTGACGGGAAACGGGGTGGAAAAGGATAATGATAATGTCAACCCATCATCTGACAGCGACACTTTGAAACTGTCATCTGATGGTGACATTCTCAAACTATCATCTGATGACATTCCTATGCAGTCACCTGATGACATTCTCAAACAGTCATGTGATGCCATAAAAGACCCTACCCCAAGGAACATAAAACACCCCTTGACTGGGGTCATCCCAAGACACCCTTCTGATGCCACAGTTGGTGCTCTGTTGTACCCCGTAGGAGACGCGACTGATGAACGATCCCTTGGCTACTCTCGGGACAATGTTGGGACATGTGAACAAGCCTCTGATGTCATAACAAGTAGTACCAACGATGAACCAGAGGTGGCACCACCTGCAACAATTCCTAGACCTGGAACTGAAGTAGACAAACTTGCATCTACCAGTGAACAAACAGTCCGTCCAGTTCCCAGTGATCACATGACATCAGACATTACACATGACATTGACGCAAAGACAAAAGTCACTGGAGACACTGATTATTCAGAGGTGATACATCACTATCCTCATGTCAGTGATGAATCGGTGCCGCCAGTCCCCAAACCAAGTTTCTTTGGTCATGTATCGGAACTGGCAGGAGCAGACTACACAATCGCAGTGCCAAAGACGAGGTTCCACGAAACAATGCATGCGATGAAGGAATCTGATTGGACAGACTTCACCGTTCGGTGTATCCGACGACGACACGTCATCGGACAGGACATCACTGCAGAGACGCAAGAGGTGACATCATATCGCCCGCATATCAAGATGAATCGTCGGGTTGGAGCATCGACAGAGTCGGAACATGTTGACGCCAGCATCATCAAGATTAAGCGATTTCGGGAGTTGAATATTCATCACAGACATTCGTCAGACTCCACTGTGCAGACGTTGCTCTACGGCAAGAAGTTCGGCTCAATCCAGGATGCTCAGTCGATTGTTGAAGGTATGTTTGTCTTGTTTGTCTGTTTCCTTGTTCAAGTTTTCCCTCATTTTTTATTTCATCAATTGATACATCATATAGTTCCAATGTGTTTAATCATGAAGGAGAAATTCAGTGTTTTGTTGTATTTAAAGACACCTGTCAACAAATTGGGCCAGCCACTTTCCAGAGACCTACCTTGGGATTTTTTGGCGAGTCTAAACAGATACCCCACCTAGCTGGTCTTACAGGAACTAGTGTTGTTTATTATTACGTCTTCTTGTTCCCAGATGATGGCGATAATATTACATATTGTATTCCAATCACTTTGTACTATTTAAGAGCGTGGCTAGAGAAGATTTGATATCACCCACTCAATCACTCTTCCCTCCCACTGGAACATAAGGCACTGACAAATCTTCTCCAGCCAGTACATCTTGGGCGAGTTAGCCAAGTTTGACCCAGGTCTTTCCAGCCATCTTCGTTTCTTCTTCAACAGTTCTTCTCCAGGTGGCCAGTGGTGTGTCTCTTCTCCAGGTGGCCAGTGGTGTGTCTCTTCTCCAGGTGGCCAGTGGTCTGTCTCTTCTCCAAGTGGCCAGTGGTGTGTCTCTTCTCCAGGTGGCCAGTGGTCTGTCTCTTCTCCAAGTGGCCAGTGGTGTGTCTCTTCTCCAGGTGGCCAGTGGTGTGTCTCTTCTCCAGGTGGCCAGTGGTCTGTCTCTTCTCCAAGTGGCCAGTGGTGTGTCTCTTCTCCAGGTGGCCAGTGGTCTGTCTCTTCTCCAGGTGGCCAGTGGTCTGTCTCTTCTCCAGGTGGCCAGTGGTGTGTCTCTTCTCCAAGTAGCCAGTGGTCTGTCTCTTCTCCAAGTAGCCAATGGTCTGTCTCTTCTCCAAGTGGCCAGTGGTCTGTCTCTTCTCCAAGTGGCCAGTGGTGTGTCTCTTCTCCAGGTGGCCAGTGGTTTGTCTCTTCTCCAAGTGGCCAGTGGTGTGTCTCTTCTCCAGGTGGCCAGTGGTGTGTCTCTTCTCCAAGTGGCCAGTGGTGTGTCTCTTCTCCAGGTGGCCAGTGGTCTGTCTCTTCTCCAAGTGGCCAGTGGTGTGTCTCTTCTCCAGGTGGCCAGTGGTCTGTCTCTTCTCCAAGTGGCCAGTGGTCTGTCTCTTCTCCAAGTGGCCAGTGGTCTGTCTCTTCTCCAAGTGGCCAGTGGTCTGTCTCTTCTCCAAGTGGCCAGTGGTGGGTCTCTTCTCCAAGTGGCCAGTGGTCTGTCTCTTCTCCAAGTGGCCAGTGGTCTGTCTCTTCTCCAAGTGGCCAGTGGTGTGTCTCTTCTCCAGGTGGCCAGTGGTGTATCTCTTCTCTAGGTGGCCAGTGGTCTGTCTCTTCTCCAGGTGGCCAGTGGTCTGTCTCTTCTCCAGGTGGCAAGTGGTCTGTCTCTTCTCCAGGTGGCCAGTGGTCTGTCTCTTCTCCAGGTGGCCAGTGGTCTGTCTCTTCTCCAGGTGGCCAGTGGTGTGTCTCTTCTCCAGGTGGCCAGTGGTGTCTCTTCTCCAGGTGGCCAGTGGTCTGTCTCTTCTCCAGGTGGCCAGTGGTCTGTCTCTTCTCCAGGTGGCCAGTGGTCTGTCTCTTCTCCAGGTGGCCAGTGGTCTGTCTCTTCTCCAGGTGGCCAGTGGTCTGTCTCTTCTCCAGGTGGCCAGTGGTCTGTCTCTTCTCCAGGTGGCCAGTGGTCTGTCTCTTCTCCAGGTGGCCAGTGGTCTGCCTCTTCTCCTTTTTCCAGGTGGTGTCCATTTCAAAGCAGCATGTGGAAGGATATTCCTGTCCATGCGTAGAACATGGCTCATTGACAATGTTGCTGATGTTCAGCGTTCTGTGATTTCTTTGTTGGTCAGTCGCTGCTCCCAACATGTTACTCGCTGCTCCCAACACGTCACTCGCTGCTCCCAACGCACTCTCAGGCTTCTTCTGAGGCACCTTCCCTAGAAAACACTCTGTCTTCTTGTTTGTGCTCCAGGTTTCTGAAGCGTACAGTAGAACTGAACGGACGTTGGATCTGTTTATATTCTCAGTTTGGTCTTGGTGTGGAGAGTAGTAGATTTCCAGCTGTTTGATGGAATGTTTCTTTGTCTGTAGAAGTGGGCGAAGTGGCAAGAGAACACATGGAGTTGTGGGCAGACACGAGCGTAGAGCCATATCAGGACAACTACGACTGTCTCGGTAAGAACCAGTGCCTACAATAACCATCAGATCAACATTTTTACTAACTTTCATCTAAGCTCAAGTTGAAATTTAGTAGTGAATTATCAATTATTTATATAAAAGCTAGAGGCTTCAGGTGTGTAGCTCCACATTATGTGGCAATAAGCAATAAAACATGTGCACAAGTCTATGTATCAACTCAAACAAACATTTACATTCCCGTGCAAGACAAATTACTGTAACAGTACTGTAGTATAAGTTAGTGTTTGTGCCAAATGATCCTCTAGCCATGAACCTCGTATTTGTGTAAGATGATCCTCCATCAGGAAATCTCATTAGTAAGATCAATATGTTTGTCAGATGATCCTCCTTCAGGGAATCTCATTAGTAAGATCATTATGTTTGCGTAAGATAATCCCATCATCAGGGAATCTCATTAGTAAGATCATTTCAATACGTTTGTGTCAGATGATCCTCCATCTGTGAATCTCATGAGTAAGATGTGTTTGTGTCAGATGATCCTCCATCTGTGAACCTCATGAGTAAGATGAGTGAACACACATTGTTTGAGCACTATGGCTTTGCGACTGGAGACAACATTGAGGCCCACAAGTACGTGCCTCTGCCGTCCCTCATCTACAGATCCGTCATGTCTCCACTCACAGTCCAGTAAGTCATTCCTCATTACATTGATAATACAGTCATGTCTTGTTTATCCGTTCTTCAATAATCTGTTTTCTTCAGTAATCTGGACGTTTTTGTGGGTACAATCTTGACGCACTGTAAATTACTTCATTATTCTGTGATTTACTAATCCACATACTTCATTAATCCAGCCAAAACCATTGGGAACCAAAGTGTGCGGATAAAACGAGACTTCACTGTACTACTTATGTTCATCATAAACCAGGTGGCATTCATAACATTTTTCAACATTAAGATTTGCGGCAGTCACCGCATCCATCATTCCATATAAAGTAATTAAGGTTGGGGGTAAAAATATACATAACTTTTATGTCAAATATACAATCGTGTAGGAAATATCAACACTTAAAATGAACTGTTTATCGGATTAATCTTTTATGGCAGGCATTAACTTTAAGATAACGGTATTTGAGAAAAAAGTAGTAACAGTCTAATGTGATAACACTAGGAATAGTTAGTGTTATTGCTACATTTAATACAAATAGTGACAATTGCAACAGTTATGTGAGAATATAATATAATCACAAAATGTTTAATATCAAATGATAATAAATACCATGCAGTTAACTAATGTAAGAATGTAATATGAAATTGTGTTTTTGCGGTGGTTCACATGACCATAAGTTACTGTGTACATTGTGTGTTTGCTACTGTGTACATTGTGTGTTTGCTACTGTGTACATTGTGTGTTTGCTACTGTGTACATTGTGTGTTTGCTACTGTTTACATTGTGTGTTTGCTACTGTGTACATTGTGTGTTTACTACTGTGTACATTGTGTGTTTGCTACTGTGTACATTGTGTGTTTGCTACTGTGTACACTGTGTGTTTACTACTGTGTACATTGTGTGTTTGTTACTGTGTACATTGTGTGTTTGTTACTGTGTACATTGTGTGTTTGCTACTGTGTGCATTGTGTGTTTGTTACTGTGTACATTGTGTGTTTGCTACTGTGTACATTGTGTGTTTGCTACTGTGTACATTGTGTGTGTGTGTTACTGTGTACATTGTGTGTTTGTTACTGTGTACATTGCGTGTTTGTTACTGTGTACATTGTGTGTTTGCTACTGTGTACATTGTGTGTTTGTTACTGTGTACATTGCGTGTTTGTTACTGTGTACATTGTGGGTTTGCTACTGTGTACATTTTGTGTTTGTCACTGTGTACATTGTGTGTTTGCTACTGTGTACATTGTGTGTTTGCTACTGTGTACATTGTGTGTTTGTTACTGTGTACATTGTGTGTTTGCTACTGTGTACATTGTGTGTTTGTTACTGTGTACATTGCGTGTTTGTTACTGTGTACATTGTGTGTTTGCTACTGTGTACATTGTGTGTTTGTTACTGTGTACATTGCATGTTTGTTACTGTGTACATTGTGGGTTTGCTACTGTGTACATTTTGTGTTTGTCACTGTGTACATTGTGTGTTTGCTACTGTGTACATTGTGTGTTTGCTACTGTGTACATTGTGTGTTTGTTACTGTGTACATTGTGTGTTTGTTACTGTGTACATTGCGTGTTTGTTACTGTGTACATTGTGGGTTTGTTACTGTGTACATTGTGTGTTTGTTACTGTGTACATTGTGTGTTTGCTACTGTGTACATTGTGTGTTTGCTACTGTGTACATTGTGTGTTGGCCACTGTGTACATTGTGTGTTTGCTACTGTGTACATTGTGTTTGCTACTGTGTACATTGTGTGTTTGCCACTTTGTACATTGTGTGTTTGTTACTGTGTACATTGTGTGTTTGCTACTGTGTACATTGTGTGTTTGTAGAATCAAAGTGGTGAATGAGAGCATATTGAGCCACTTCAGCGTAGACTTGAACATTGACCAGCACTTTGAGGCTCTTCAACACTTTCTGCTCCTCTCGGACGGAGAGTTCAGTCAGAGTCTCACAGACCAACTCTTTGACAAGGTCAGTCAGAGTCTCAAGATTTAGCCAGATTTAACAAGCTTGCCACCCAAAGCTAAAACTCCAGATGGCAAGTGGACAAGGAAGCCATTGGATTATCGAGTCCAACAATTTTTCTTCTATGTGTAACCTGTCGTCCTGAGATATTTGTCAATTTTGTTTTTAAGCATATTAATGCCGCTAGCATTTACACAATTAGTCGATAATTTGTTCCATTCATTAATCGTTCTATGTGAGAATGAAGACTTTCTGATATCTAATCTACACTGTTCCTCCACTAACTTTTCTTTGTATTCTCTACTTCTATATTTCTTTAGTGAGAAAAATATATTTCTGTCAATATTTTTTGTAACCATTCAATATCTTTAAAAAACTTATATTTGCTCTCCTCATACTCACCTTGTCTCTAGGATAATTAAACCACATTTTTTTAGCCGATTTTCACAACTAAAATCTAAGTTCTGGAATCAGTTTAGTTGCTGTCCTCTGTATTCTTTCTAAGGTATCAATGTTCTTCTGGCAATATGGAATTCAAGTTTGTATACGGTATTCTAAAAAAGGCCTAACTATTGTTTTATACAGAGATGTAATGAGTTTTTTCCTTATATGCAGGGTCCGTACGGGGCCTTGAAATCCTTGAAAACCTTGAATTTCACCAACTCAAAATCAAGGCCTTGAAATCCTTGAATTCAGGCATGCAGCCTTGAAAAGCCTTGAATTTTGACAAGGCCAGCAGTAAAGATTAACAGACCACATTATGCTTGGTACGGGTAGACATTGACCTTTTGTTCACCGAGCGTAGTTCGAATATTTTTTCGAAATGGGGAAGTCGAGGTTTCAAGACGACTGGCTAAAACATCCTAAGTATAGCAAATGGCTCGCGCGAAATCCGACAAATGTTTTTTGGCACATTGCCGGATTTGCAAACGTTCGTTTGATGTGAAAGCTATGGGAGAATCTGCCGTTAGAAGCCATAGCGCTGGCAAAAAACACGCTGATAATATGAAACTTCAAAATACGAGCTGCGCGGGAACCTCAATAGTGACATTATTCGGCAATACCAGACCACAGGAATCTACAGGTATGTATCTATGATACTTTGTGATAATAATAAGACATGTGTTTTATGATATTACAGAGTTATCTTAATTAATAAGCAAAGACAATTGCATGTAACTGTCCACGTTAATGGGCGATATTTCTCTGCGATGCGGTTGGTGAATATGTGGCGCCACCTAGCGAATGCGCCAATACATACTTTACATGAATAGTTCCAGCTGTTTGTTAATGCGCGTCAACGCAGGCTGGTGTCCATGATTGACAAGAAAACATAATTATCAGTTAGGTTCATGTACATAATACGGAAAGGATAGGTTGACAAATAATATTTTGTTGGACATGTCATAATTATACTATTTATAGGTGTATACATATGTAATATATATATATATATATATATATATAATTGATAATCATGTATATACTGTACAATATTATATTCAATGAGATAGCAATTTGTCTAGTGTTTGTACTGTGTTGTAGAACCTACACCTTCTGGAAGTGCCACCAATGAACCTATCGAACATGATCCAGCTGTCCATGGATGGGCCAAATGTGAATTGGTCCTTCTACCAAAAGCTGATGTCTGAGGTGTACGATGACCACTCACAGAAACTGATTGACATCGGCAGTTGTGGCCTGCATGTGGTCCACAATGCATTCAGAGCTGGTTTCGGAGCAACTGGATGGGATCTGAAGTCATTTCTCTGTGCACTGCACTGGATTTTCCATGAAACACCCGCCAGGCGAGAAGACTTCACCGCAATTACGGGAACAACAGTGTTTCCCATGAAGTTCTGTGTGCACCGGTGGGTAGAGAATGCGCGAGTGGCATCCCGTGCGTTGTTGGTACTTGGTCATGTACGAAAGTACGTTGATACCATCACCAAGTACCCAAAGAAGTACAATGTCCCTGATGGAAAAGCATTCACGACCGTGAAGTCAGGCTGTGCTGACTCACTGATGCCTGCACGCCTGATGTTTTTCGAGTCAGTTGCGAGGCAGTTTGACCAGTTTCTGGTCAAATACCAGATGGACAAGCCAATGGTCCCCTTCCTTTGTGGTGACCTTGACGTGATTGTGCGAGGATTATGCCAGCGCTTCATGAAGCAGTCAGTCTTAGACGAGGCCACCTCTACAGCACAGCTGGCAAAGCTCAACATTGATGATGTTGATTCACATTTGCCTCACTCCCAAATTGACCCTGGATTCTGCACAGCGAAGAAGCTGAAAGAGTTGGCAGCTGTCACATCTGTCAAGCAGAAGCTCAGTGAAAGAGAGAGAATGGCATTTAGAATGGAGTGCAAGAAAGGGCTTGTCTGTGCCACACAGAAACTCCTAGAGAAATGCCCAATCACATACACCATGACGAGAAACTTGACGTGTCTCGACCCTCGGTTGATGGCTGGCAGGAAGGACGACTGCATTGCGAAGTTTGGCAGAGTGTTGCACAAGTTGTCGGATCTGCACCAAGTCCGAGATGCGCATTGCGATGCCATCCAGCAGCAGTTCAGAGCCTTTGTGAATGAGGTGGTTCCTGCCAACTCCACCACATTCAAGGATTTCAACCCAGACAACGAGAGACTGGATACATTCCTTGCAGTCTACCTCAAATGCACACAGTATGAGAAGCTGTGGATGGTGACAAAGAAACTGCTCATCCTCTCTCATGGGCAAGCCACTGTCAAGCGTGGTTTCTCAATCAACAGTCACGTGGCTGTTGAGAACCTGAAGGAGGAATCCCTTGTCGCACAGCGCATTGTGCATGATGCAATCACAACAGCTGGTGGTGTGTGCCAAATGCCAGTAACCAAATCAATGCTTTCCTATGCACAGGGAGCACGAGAAAGGTACATGGCGTACTTGGAGGCTGAGAAGGAGAAAGTTCTGAAACAGAACATTGAGCAAAACTTCAACTCGAAGCGAAAGCATGAGAGTGAGGAAGCAGAGAAAATGGAGGCCAAGAAGAGGCGGCTCAACCAGGACATAGCAGCACTGCTGAAGTCAGCTGATGAACTGGCAACCAGTGCTGAGTTGACAGCAGACTTGACACTCCTGGCAAAATCCAATGCCATGCGAAAGAGTGTGACAAACAAATCGCAAGCACTGAAAGACCTGCAGTGATTACTGTAACTGGTGACAGATGTTAAACTGTACGTTGTCCGTTTCTAGAGTGCAGTTTGCAGTATTAAATTTTTTACCTTAAATGGTCTTGAAGTTTTCTTTCCTTAGCCTTGAAATAGCCTTGAATTTGGTTTCTGTCATGGTGTACGGACCCTGTATATGTTATATAATCAACTCAAACCTCTCACAGAGGAAAATTAAACTACAAACCTACCGAGTTTTGAAAAACCAAGCTTTTTTATGTTTTATTTTTTATAAGTATACTTTCATAACAGTTTGTAATTTGTTATGAATGTTTTCGTCAGTTGTCTCAAGGGATTCAACCTCAGGACATGTTGAACCCCGTTCACTTGAATGGCGTTCTCACCCGAGCCCTGCAATACTCCCTGCATGGAGACAGTCCGTATGCCAAGAACATCAGCTTTGCTCTCAAGTACTTCCCGCAGCTGCTCAGGCAGAATGGTCAGTTGAGAATCTGGTGTAATTAGTTAAAATAATAAATTTACTGTAACCTGTAGTGATTTATTAATACGAGATTGTTCACACAGTGTATCAAAAACCACAATTAGTTTAATTAATTTATTTTGGCAGTTTATTAATGTAATAAGTGCTTGCTTGTACACAAAAGTATTGACAACATGGTGTAACAATTTTGAGATTGCCTAACCTGTTCATTTTGATGAGTCTCTAGCTCGGGGTTCTGAGGATTTAGGCCTGATAGAAGTTTTCCTATTATATTGTATATATCATATATTGTTATATTGTATTGTCAAACGCCATTGTAATTTTAAGTATAGTAAATATTTTTTTCACAGGAACACTGCATTATTCTGCCTTTAATTTAATTAATATAGTTAGAAGACATTTTGTAAACTAGGCTTTTTTTATATAATATTTCAATAAATCAAAATGTTTCTTGGCAGACTAAAGAAATCAGTTCAGCATGTTTGTTACATTGTATTCATGTTTGTTACATTGTATTCATGTTTGTTACATTGTATTCACAGTTGAGATAATTCTGTATTTCTTGCTGTGTTCCCAGCGGTGGATGCACTAGACTGTCTTGATTTGACGTACAAGGTGGGTAGATTCCTTTAATACTATCCTTTTTTTCAGACCTTTAAATCCTGTTAAGCAGACAATGCACTTGAGAAATAATTATTATTTTAGAGTATAATTGGACCACCAACAACAACCATTTTGTAACAGTATCCGAATACAAAACTACATGCTTAAAATACATTAGATCTAAATACAAATAACCACTGAGGTAGGGATATTTCAGTCAGTTGCACTGATAATAATTCTTTAATCAAAACTGGAAGATGCTATCTTCTGCGCAGAATTTATTTTAATGAAAATAAAAAATATGGTTATAGTAGAGATGTTCTAGTAGCTGACTGAATATGTGATCTTAATTTTGGGAATTATGCGCAGAAAGAAATTTCAGAAGTATATCATGGGGCAGTTATTTAAATGTCTTGTGATAAAAAACAAATGACCTGCATTTTCATGGAATTGACTTGATGTTTTGCAATACTCCCATTTTTATCCAACTGGCCTAGAGCACTCCAAAAATGAATGATATTTAACATGGTCTAGCTAGCTGGATATGTTCACCGTTTGCTGTATAAACCAGTGGTATAATTTGTATTTTGGTTCTAATTTAACCAAAAACATTACACATTCTCATGGAAATTTCTCTATTTATGATTATTTAAGAGGCAGGAATGGAAACTGTCTCTATTTAAAACCTGTTGATGACGAAGAGGTTATTAATACTGTAAAAGCGTGTACGCGAAAAAATCTACAGATTTTTAAGATATAGCATGGATTATTGTAGCCAATGTCATACCTGTTATATCCAAACCTCTCAATCACATTTGTAATAATTCGTTTAAGACTAGTGTGTTCCCCTCTAGAATGAAGATAGCCAAGATAAAACCTATATTAAAAATTGTTGCCAAAATGGACATCGGAAACTATATTTCTCTTTTGCCACAATTTTCAAATATTTTGGAGAAACTGTTCCTCACTATGTTAGACAACTTTATCAACGCTAAGGACATACTAAATTTAAGTCAGTATGGTTTCCGTAAAGCTATGTCCACATCACATAGAATTAATGGAGGACATTTCAAATGCAACAGACAGTAAGTAACACGCTATTGGTGTATTCATTGATCTTAAAAAGGCCTTCAATACAGTGGACCACAAGATACAAAAAGTTTAATTTCTATTTACCTCACCAACAGGAAGCGTTTTGTTGAAATAAATGGGTACACCTCGGAGCTGTTAAATGTAACACGTGGGGTACCTCAGGGATCCATTCTAGGTCCAAAGCTATTTGTGCTCTATATTAATGATATTTGTAACGTATCAAAACTAGCTAAATTTATACTCTTTGCAGATGACATAAATATATTTTTCGCTGGTAATAATTTAAAAGAACTACAAGGCATGATAAATAGGGTACTTACCAAATTGGCTAAATGGTTTGCTATGAACAAATTATCATTGAAGCTGTTAAAAACGAATTACATGTTATTCCAGAACCGCCTGCCTGATATTGAAATTAATTTGTTCATTAATAATCAACAAATAACCAGAGTACATGTAACGAAATTTCTAGGTGTATATATTGATGAATCTCTAAACTGGAAATATCAAATAAATATGATCAGATTAAAACTTGAAAGTTGCAGCAGTCATTTATAACGCAAATGTCTCGTTGATCGAAATGGAATGTATATATTATACTGTTCTTTGTTTTTACCACATTTAAGTTATTGCTTTGAAATGTGGGGAAACACCTACACCACGAACATTCGTGGCATTACTATATTACAGAAACGAGTAATTCGGTTAGTTTGTGGAGTAAAACATTTGGAACATACGAGCACTCTTTTTCAACAATTAGGTGTTGTAAAATTTGTAGATTTAGTTCAGCTCAAGACGGCTGTTATTATGTTTAGGGCTTATAATGAATTACCAAGTAATTTAGAAAATGTTTTTAAAACCATATATGTCTGTATATGGTACTAGACAGAATTATTCATCCTGCATAACTCGCTTTCATATTAATGCAAAATCAATGTGCATCTCCATATATGGAGCAAGATTATGGAACTCCCTTAATGGAAACATTACCACTTGTAGAACCAGACAAGTATTTAAACAGTGCTACAAGTTAGATATTATTACAATGTATTAGTCACAATTTATTTAGCAACGATTTTCAATTGTTACATGTTGTAAGTAATGCAAATATATAATTAGGTAACAATTGAGTTAACAGCTTAACACGCCACGGGGTGAACCATAGATAAGTATTGCACTTCTGTTCACCCCATTTCCAACTCACCCTTGTGTATTCTACAACAATTCACGTTTGTTGCACTTTTTTTTTTTTTATTGTATTGTAACTGTTGGAATAAAGGATTGATTGATTGATTGATTGTGTGATTGCATTTGGATTTGAGCTAATATGGCAGAACCTAGTATAAAAACAAAGTTCTCTCAGAAAATAAAATGGTAATTTCGAGGAGATTGTTCAATGGAATTTGTGAATGTTGCATTAACAATGACCAGATGTCTCCATCCTATGAGAGAGAGCAAATGTTGCATTAACAATGACCAGATGTCCCCATCCTATGAGAGAGAGCAAATGGCCCGCATTTTTTTTTAATGTGTCCCTCGAAAAAAATGTTGGGGATTGACATCTACCGGTATGCATTTGAATAACTACGCTGCAGTTACATTCTAATACTAATTTCATCCACCAGGTGGCATGGCCCCTGAACATCGTTATAACGGACACATGCATTGAGAAGTACAGCCGGGTGTTCTCGTTTATGCTGCAACTGAAGAGAGTGGCCTGGGTGACCTCTGACCTCTGGCACAAACTCAAGCGAGATGGTGAGATGTACATATGACACAGATGTCCGAGATGCCAGTTCTTAATGGGTCATTTAAAACTGTCGACATTTACCTATTCGTACAAAGCGTACTAAACGGGGAGGGGGTCTGCGTACTAAAATTTAAAATGTTGGTTGCATGCGAAATATGTCCGCCGTTGCGTCATGCAGTGCCTCTCAGTGAATGTTGTGGAAGTATTATAGTTTTAAATCGCGTAACCGGTCATGGTGCAGTACTGTTTAATATCTTGCAAATTCACAAGTTTGGGGAAAGCAATTATCAGTATGACACCATGGAGTTGTTAGAGAAACCCAAAGCTTTACCATAATTATTGTGGATGATTGTAAGCATATTCTGATGGTTACTGTTGTATGTTCTATGTACATGCACTGTGTTGTGATATTGTTACAATATATGCGATTGGGCAATGATATAAAATATGCCAGTTTTGCGACATATATAACAGAGATCGCTGTACAGCAATAAAAAGCAGCCAAATGTTCACCTTTCAAAGAGAAATGTAAAGTTTTTCATTGCATGTTTTGTTACTTTGTCAAATTCCTGTTGTTATTTCTGAAAATAAGTATACTACATCAATAAAGATTAAAACATGAAATATAACATTGTTAATTTAGATGAACTTTCTGATTGAAAAATTAAAAGAATTGGGGCATTTTAATAATGCAAAACCCCTTATTAATTAAACAATGAAAATTGTTGTACACAACCTTTAAGGACTGGACACTGTTCAGTGTAAGAATAGTTTTTTATGTGAAATTCTTTTTCTTACAGGACTGGTCAGCCACACTGACCGCAGCACTCAGTACAGACAACTGCAACTATTCAGGTGAGGTCAAAGGTCATGCCACCGCCTGCTGGATCAAATACTCTCGATCAACTTCATGTCTGCGTCAATTAGGCAATATTCTCAACTCATTTGCTATTATTCAGTAATTTATTGTCTTTTGTTATTATTAAATATAAAATTCCCAACCTGTTGATTGGTGCACTTTAAATCAGAAGTACCTTTAGAAATATTTGCAGATATTAAAGATACTTATTGTTTTTATTGTAAAGTTGTATTATGTAGTACAAACTATATATATTCTAACATTTTTACTGTCCAAAGTGCTTTAATGAACCTGCAATTTTTTTATATATAAATTGAGCCTGATCTGTTTATGAATATCATCCTTGGCCTTGCCGTTCCAGTGCATTCCTGCACAGCTGTCAATAAATTCCAATACCTATGGAAACAGTTTATCAGAGTGATCTTGTGATGGGCATAACATTAACAACATTACTGTCCCCTCTGCTTGTAATGTACCAGTACACATGATATTCACCCCGAAATGTACAAATTAAACATGATAGTCCAATTAGTTTTTAAATATGGATCATTAAAACACATTTGGGCAGCCAAGATGTATGGTAGTTTATACTGTATTACACAATACTAGAATAAATACAATCAGACTGTCTACTTGATAATGATTTTTAAAAATTATTTAAATACTAAAAATTAAAACTGTGCTTTTCAAAAAGTTCCTTGCTACCTGGAACTTGTAGTTTTGGATGGCAATCTTGTTAAAGATTATGTAAATTACAGCTACAACTACAATGATTAAAATGCAATGTACTTGTGTAAATTGAATAATAAATTGGTGAATCTAATGATCTGTTAAGTAAACCATCAACAATGCTGTTGCTACGGCTACACTGTTGTTTATATGTTGTTTACACACACACCCATACACGCACACACACATGCACACACCCACACATGCATGCACACACACACCCACATGCACACACACACCCTCGCACACACACGCATGCACACACATGCGTACACACACGCACGCACGCATGCATGCACCCCCACACACACACACAGATGCACACACACACACGCACGCAAACACATACGCACGCATGCATGCATCCCCCCCACACAGACACACGCATACACATACCCACACACACAATCCCCACACACACACACGCATGCATGCACCCCCCACACAGACACCCATACACACACCCACACCCCTACACGCACGCACGCACGCACGCACACACGCACACAGACACCTGCATGATTATTATTATTAAGTAAAAAACATCTCTAGCAATTAACATAATAGTAATAAGCATTACAGGTAAAAGTATTGCAAGTGCCAAGTGTGTGTTTTGACCTAGTCTTTGTGGGTTTTGTCTGCCATCTGTTTTTACCCCTGGTTTTACCCAATCTGTATGCTAAGACCCCATTTCAGCATGTTTTGATCCAGTCTTTGTGTTTTACCCCATCTCTGCATGTTTTTACCCCATCTCTGTGTGTTTTTACCCCATCTCTGTGTGTTTTACCCCATCTCTGCATGTTTTACCCCATCTCCATGTGTTTTACCCCATCTCTGTGTGTTTTTACCCCATCTCTTTCTCTTTACCCACTTTCTGTGTGTTCTCCATAGACATGAGATGCAGTACTTTGTGAAAGTGATCCAGAGTTACATCGCCAATCAGATCATAGATGTCACTTGGCACGAGTTCCAGCAGGACTTGGATCATCATGTACACAACCTGGATGGTCTGCACCGTGTCCACGTCGAGTATCTCAACAAATGTATCTTCAGGTAAATCATTGTTAGGAGTCTTGCAACTTGAACACATTTGTGTTCGCACGTGAACCACAATTGCCATTAAGCAGGGCTGGAGTCAATTCCTTTTAATCAATTCCAAATCCAATTCCTTTTAATCAATTCCAATTCGTTTTTCTTTCAATTCCTTTTTTCCATTTCCTATTCCTGCTGAAATCTTTCAATTCCAGTTCAATTCCGATTCCAATTCAATTCTTTTTCCAAAATAATTCAATTGGTAGTTTTTCCAACACATTTTAAAAATAGTTACATGAACATTATGAATGCATGTAGTCTATGAATACACAGAAAAAACAACCCAGAAAAATGCCCTGGCAAAAATCCAAAATGTATAAGTTTTCTATTTAAATTATTATGTACAATAAATTTGAAGCATTCCGAGTGAGCACATTCACACAAAGCCTGTCAGTAACTTCTGTGATGAATACATATCACACCTCAGTTAATGCACCAGGTGAACAAATGGACTTCCAGGATTGCAGTTATTTAAATGGGAGTGAAAGGATGAGTTGCATTGTTGAGCACAAATGAAAGCATTTAATACTCTCTCACAAGCGTTAGCTCAAAAGAAAGTACATAGACTCCACTTTTACACCAAATTGAAGTCCTCTAACCATTTGTGACACAAAGGTGAGAAAATGGACTTCCAGGGCTGATTTCCATATTTCTAAAACTCAATCTTATTTGCACTGCCTTATTTACACTGGACATCTAGCACATATCCCGCTACCTAACGCCAATTTTGAATGACACTGATAGGCCGCTAAATGAACTTGTACACGCCTATTATGGCTATACTACGGGAATTGAAGCGGTTGTCGATCAACACGCTCCCATCCAAAGAAAGTTGATAACATCTCAATGCACAATGGTATTCAGATGAACTGAGACACGCTAAACACGCACGCAGGCGAGCAGAGAAAGTATGGCGACGAACCAAACTTACCGTTCGTCGACAGCTGTTCAGGGATCAATGCAATGCAGTCAAAAAACTGATGATCAGTGCCAAGAAAACATTCTTTTCTGCAAAAATGAGAGACTGCAGCAAAGATCAGAAACAACTGTTCAAATTAACGAGTCATTTGATGGGTACCATGGGACAGGTAATCTTACCAATCCATGAATCGGCTGAATAGTTAGCGACTATTTTCGGTGACTTTTACATTGACAAAGTCGCTACCATCCGACGAAGCATCAACATCGGCAACCCAAGTGACATCTACGAAGCAGCGTTGGACAATGACGTCATGTTTGACGGAATCCCGCTTCAAAGGTTTCTGCCAGCCACCCATGACGAGGTGAAGCGAATAATCACAAATTCGCCCAACAAGTCATGTGATTTAGACCCGATCCCTACGCGGCTTTTGAGGCAGCGTCTGGATCATTTCGTGCCGTTGATTACAGCCATTATCAACAAATCATTGGCAACGTCAGTGGTACCCACATATCTCAAATGTACAGTTGTGAGACCATTGCTTAAAAGGCCGGGCCTTGATAAGGAAGTTCTGAATAATTATCGGCCTGTGTCAAACCTACCATATGTGTCAAAACTTCTCGAGGAAGTGGTCGAACACCGTTTGAAAGATCACCTGGACATCAACAATCTACACGATTTTCACCAATCAGCGTACCGAAATAATTACTCAACCGAGACAGCTCTTGTGAAAGTCCAGAACGACATCGCAGAAGCTCTTGATCAAAAATGTGTAGTTGTCTTGGTCATGCTTGATCTGTCCAGTGCGTTTGATGTTATCGACCATGGCATTATGCTAACGCATCTTCAACACTCAGTTGGTGTGACTGCAGAAGCCCAGGATTGGATGCGATCCTACATTAGCGGCAGAATGCATTGTGTCCCTGTCAGCCCCACAACTTCATTTAACACACATCTATGCTGCGGCATGCCACAAGGATCTGTGTTGGGACCGAAACTGTACTGTATATACACTAAACCAGTTGGTGATATACGTGGTAGTGAAGAAACATAATCTTCGCTACCACTGTTATGCAGATGACACACAAATATACTTGTCCATCAAGCCTGATGAGAACTGAAGGCTCAGCTGCCTGGGTGGCGATGTTGGCAGGTGGATGAATAGAAACTTGCTAAAACTGATCCAAGAAAAAAGCGAACTCATTGAGTTTTCGTCCAAACACCAAATTCGTCAGGTAAATGACTTGTCCCTCACGATTGGAGGCAGACTATTACATGCTGTGCAATCCGTGAAAAATCTTGGAGTTATTATGGACAGCGGCTTGACAATGGAGAAACAGGTGAATGCGATCTCCAAGTCCTGTTTCTACCACATCCGAAATATTGGCAAAGTCAGGCAATACATCACAAAAGACGCCTGTAAGATTCTAGTCCAGGCACTGGTAACATCTCGCCTGGATTATGGAAACGCGCTACTGCAAGGTTTGCCTCAGGTGCTAATTGAATGATTGCAACGTATACAGAACTGCGCTGCTCGCCTAATCACAAGGTCACGCAAGAGGGAACACATAATGCCTGTGTTACGTGAACTACATTGGCTTCCGGTGAAATACAGGCTCCGCTTTAAGGTTAACACCTTCACGTATGAAGTGCTCAATGGATTGGCACCGGCATACATGAGTGACATTGTGCAGAAACATCAACCAACGCGTAGTTTAAGATCAACGGAGAAGTCACTTCTCGTCGTACCTGTGCTACGGACTGCAACTTATGGTGAACGTTATTTCAGCCGACACGTGGCCATACTGTGGAACGACTTGCCTGAGAACATTAAACAACTGAACACTCTCAGCTCTTTCAAAAGACACTTAAAAAACACATCTCTTTAAACAGGCATACGACTGACGTGATCGAGTCACGCTTTCGTTTTAATGACATTGCTATATACCAATGACTTATTCGTAATGTTTTATTCGTGTGTGTAATATAAGTGTAATATCTGTGTTTATTTATTTGTTATGTTTAAATCAGCTCCTTTACACTATCTACTTTTAAAATAATCTATATTTTAGTTTTATTTAATTTACGCAGTTTCATGTAAAGTGCCTGAGAGCATTTTATCTTAATTGGATTCGGGCGCTATATAAATTCCGATATAATAATAATAATACTTAACTACAGTTATTAACAGCAGGCTTCTATTGTGCACACAGGTCTGTCTTGATCCTGGCTTCTTGCCTCAGTAAGTCAACCCTACTAACTGGGCCTAGGTGCTAAAGCCTGCTATTGTTTCATTGTTTATGTGAGCTGGTAAGACATGTTTGCTGTTTATGGACTGACTGGAAGGTGGGGTTCGGCCAGTTCAAGAAAATGAGGATCAATTCCTTTTCGTTCAATTAAAATTCCTTTTGCTCAAAATCTTTCAATTCCAATTCCAGAATTGAATTGAAAGGAATTGAATAATTCCAATTCCTTTTGGAATTGACCCCAGCCCTGCCATTAAGTTATATTGGGAACTTTTGTTATCATTTTGTTATCATTAATACCAGTCGGCATGACTACTGCAATCAGTTAAAACTTGCTCCTCAGTTGATTTACCTCATTGTGAATCAGGTCCGTTGATCTTTTGTGTGTGAATAGCTTAGGTAATATACACAGTCGGTTTAATAACGCAGTGAGTATTTGGTAACTTGTGAGGGTGTGCATAGACTTAAGTTATTGTATATAGAGGCAGAGACACTTTTGCCATTGTTCTGCTGATGTTTGACCGGACTTGGTCAAAAAGGTGTCATAATGGCAAACAAATATGGTCTGCTATATTTTATTGATTATTTGTAACGAATAATTTCAGCTAAAAATGTGCATGATGTTATTGATAAGAAATTGAAAATACCAATTACATTTGTACCAATTCCGATTACTTCTAAAAACAAAACACCAATTGCAATTCCAGAATTGGCATTTCAATTACAGTGTAATTGACCCCCAAGTCTACTTATAATCCATGTATCCGATTGGTTACTGGTTGATAATATGACACAATTGGTCATTGTCTCGAGTGCCAATCTGGTCGTTGTTTCAGGTGTTTGCTGACCCCGAATGCTGCGCGTGTGATGAAGGTCATCCATGATATCTTCACCCTCATCCTTAAGTTCCACACTCAGCTTCATCTGCAATCGTGGACACGCCACCCAGAGTCTGGACAAATGTACCACCCTCACTTTGAAGGCATGGCCAAGTCTTACCGGGCCTTCAATGACTACTCCACCTTCCTCTTCAAAGGTGACTTTAATTGCAGATTGAGTATTTATTACTTAGACAAACCTTCCCATGTGAGTTGCGCTCACCTACCCACCCTATCAACAATGTTTGGGATTTAATTAACATTATTTTGTTGTTGGCCTACAATATTTGAAGTTTGTCTACGTCACCTGTCATTGTTTCTCTTCTACTGGTTGGAGTGTTAACACATCCTCTTCAACTTGTTGGAGTGTTAACACATGCCCTTCAACTGATTGGAATGTTAATGCATCCCCTTCAACTGATTGGAATGTTAACACATCGTCTTCTGCTGGTTGGAGTGTTAACACATCCTCTTCAACTGGTTGGATTGTTAACACATCTCCTTCAGTTGGTTAATGTTAACACATCCACTTCAAATGGTAAGAGTGTTAACACATCCACTTCGATTGGTTAATGTCAAAATATCCACTTTCGTATGTTGGAGTGTTAGCCCTTCATGATTTATGACGTGCAATGGACCTGTGTTACATATTTGATATTTGATACTTGTGTTGTCATGCGTTGCAGTGGTCAGTAAGTTGGCAGCCCGTGGCTACCAACCTCACTTACAAGAGTTGGTGCTGAGACTCAACTTCAACAACTACTACAGCGACAACGTACGACACACTCAGCAAGTACAGTACTAATAAGATGGATATAGTTCTACCGAGGACCGTTCCGATCATAACGAGTGACTACTGAATGGCAATATTAAAAACAAAAATTATGAATACTTGAAGTGATTATGAATTGTTTGGCACAAACATGTGACTCAACTGCAACGAATGACTCACTACCACACTGCAGAAAATGTCAACATAATCACGATTTTGTTGCCTTCATGTGCACCGTACACAGAGATATTTATGTTTTTCAAATAGAATTGAATCAGCTGTTTCTGATACACAAGGCACTGAGATGAGACGCCAGCAGTCCCCCTCACTGATGACGTTGGAAGCCCGAGTAGACGTACGGGCTCTGACGCCCCTTGAAAGTATACACGTTGCCCACGTAGATGCCTGCCCTTGTTTGTCCTGTCTCCATTCTGTGAGCGTTGGGGGCCGGCACCTTCGGGCCTGAAGTCACAAAGACATGACGGACTGCTTTGTGATGTTTACTGCAAAAAGTTGATTTCCATGGGGGTTATCTCAAAACAGTGATTTTCAATAGTAAACTAAGAGGGTGCCCAGCATTCTTGTTTTGCTATATTTTAATTGCAATTCCTATATTTAAAAAAGTACACGTTTTCCTAATAATTGTGGAGATTTGGAGGTTTCTTGTGGTTCATCACTACAAAGTTATTTTGCAGTAGAAATTTACATGTCAATGACCACCTGATGGTTGGGATCTCATTGTGGTATGATATGGTACAGTGCTAGCCACACCATTTTGTGACGTAATGTTGAAAGTCTACAATTGCTAATTTGTGTTAACTCAACTTCTGAATTTGTATATTTTCTCCAAAATGTTCACCAATAGTGGATGGGCACATCTGAACTAAACCAATGGTATTTAACCTTGGACCCTCCTTCCAATGTAAATGACATTATTAATTACACTGACCTGTGGATAACGACAACACTGTCCTTGTGGTGTAGCCATCACCATGCCGGTCACATTCAGTCGTCACAACACAACACTGTCCTTGTGGTGTAGCCACCACCATGCCGCTCATATTCAGTCGGCACAACACACCGCTCTCCTTGTGGTGTAGCCACCACCATGCCGTTCACATTCAGTCGTCACAACACAACACTGTCCTTGTGGTGTACCATCACCATGCCGGTCACATTCAGTCATCACAACACAACACTGTCTTTGTGGTGTAGCCATCACCATGCCATTCACATTCAGTCGTCACCAATACAACACTGTCCTTGTGGTGTAGCCATCACCATGCCATTCATATTCAGTCATCACCAATACGACACTGTCCTTGTGGTGTAGCCATCACCATGCCGTTCACATTCAGTCGTCACCAATACAACACTGTCCTTGTGGTGTAGCCACCACCATGCCGTTCACATTCAGTCGTCACCAATACAACACTGTCCTTGTAGTGTAGCCACCACCATGCCGTTCACATTCAGTCGTCACCAATACAACACTGTCCTTGTAGTGTAGCCACCACCATGCCGTTCATATTCAGTCGTCACAGCACAACACTGTCCTTGTGGTGTAGCCATCACCATGCCGTTCACATTCAGTCGACACAGCACAACACTGTCCTTGTGGTGTAGCCATCACCATGCCGTTCATATTCAGTCGTCACAACACAACACTGTCCTTGTGGTGTACCATCACCATGCCGGTCACATTCAGTCATCACAACACAACACTGTCTTTGTGGTGTAGCCATCACCATGCCATTCACATTCAGTCGTCACCAATACAACACTGTCCTTGTGGTGTAGCCATCACCATGCCGTTCATATTCAGTCGTCACCAATACAACACTGTCCTTGTGGTGTAGCCATCACCATGCCGTTCAAATTCAGTCGTCACAGCACAACACTGTCCTTGTGGTGTAGCCATCACCATGCCGTTCACATTCAGTCGTCACAGCACAGCACTGTCCTTGTGGTGTAGCCATCACCATGCCGTTCACATTCAGTCGTCACAGCACAACACTGTCCTTGTGGTGTAGCCATCACCATGCCGTTCACATTCAGTCGTCACAGCACAACACTGTCCTTGTGGTGTAGCCATCACCATGCCGTTCATATTCAGCCATCACAACACAACACTGTCCTTGTGGTGTAGCCATCACCATGCCGTTCATATTCAGCCGTCACAACACAACACTGTCCTTGTGGTGTAGCCATCACCCTGCCGTTCATATTCAGTCATCACAGCACAACACTGTCCTTGTGGTGTAGCCATCACCATGCCGTTCACATTCAGTCATCACAACACAACACTGTCCTTGTGGTGTAGCCATCACCATGCCATTCATATTCAGCCGTCACAACACAACACTGTCCTTGTGGTGTAGCCATCACCATGCCGTTCATATTCAGCCGTCACAACACAACACTGTCCTTGTGGTGTAGCCATCACCATGCCGTTCACATTCAGTCCTCACAACACAACACTGTCCTTGTGGTGTAGCCATCACCATGCCGTTCATATTCAGCCATCACAACACAACACTGTCCTTGTAGTGTAGCCATCACCATGCCGTTCATATTCAGCCGTCACAACACAACACTGTCCTTGTGGTGTAGCCATCACCATGCCGTTCATATTCAGCCGTCACAACACAACACTGTCCTTGTGGTGTAGCCATCACCATGCCGTTCATATTCAGCCGTCACAACACAACACTGTCTTTGTGGTGTAGCCATCACCATGCCGTTCATATTCAGTCGTCACAACACAACACTGTCTTTGTGGTGTAGCCATCACCATGCCGTTCATATTCAGCCGTCACAACACAACACTGTCCTTGTGGTGTAGCCATCACCATGCCGTTCACATTCAGTCGACACAACACAACACTGTACTTGTGGTGTAGCCATCACCATGCCGTTCATATTCAGTTGTCACAGCACAAAACTGCCTGAATGTGCTCGAAGTCGGCACACTCTGACACTGTGATCGGAAAATGTACGATATTTTAAGAAAAAATACATAGATGTACAGCGCTAAACAAAACAGCTGCGAATCCCCACAATGAAACCAATTTCTATTACCATGGGCGGTAACGAATGTTTTGAGATAGCTACTTGTGTTGTTGAAAAATGACTGGCTATATATGTATTTTGTCTGTACGTACGTGTGTGAATTAGTGTCCGAAGTTACAGTTGTAGGTTTATGTTTTGTAATTTTTTTTTAAACGACGATGCTGTTGCTTTTCATTGTGATGTAAATATGGAGTAGAATGTGTATAATTCCATCAGATAATATAAATATTCATGTGTGGTTTCTCACGTTTTGTTGGTTTAACCCGTATTCCTATGCTGTACTTCAGGCCAGTGTCATCAATATTTGGATAATACTCGGCAGCACTTGGCATTTCAGAACCTGTGGAACATCAGCATAACCAATTGTTGAATCAGTCAGCACTAGGTAGTTCAGAACATGTGGAGCAACAGCATAACCAGTTGTTGAATCAGTCAGCAGTGGGTAGTTCAGAACCTTTGGAATAAAAACAACCAATTGTTGAATCAGTCAACAATAAGTAGTTCTGATACTATGGAACAACAGTATAACCAGTAATTTCTTCTCAAAATAGTGAACATTTCTCAGGGTAGTTGTTTTCATGTTGAAATCATTATTTGAACTAATACAAAAACTTATTTTTACCTTAGTAGAATTTTAGTACATTTTCGTCGTCGTATCAAGTCGACTTCGTCAGTACTAATTACGTCCTGGTCGGATGACGTCATCGTACACGTGTCGAAGCTCGAAATTGCCCTCGTATTGGCCTTGTACTGGTGTATCCATATAGCCTCTTTCAAGTGTTTTCCCTTTCTGTGTGACTCCCTATCTACCAATTTTACTCCCTCCCGTCTATGATATGGTTTTTGGTGGTTGTGAGGGCGGACTCGGTGCTGGACTGCGACCGCTTCTTTTCACTCATCGCGTATCGTTCTTTTGGTGCATTCTCTACATTTCTTGTGTTCATCTAGTCTGATCTTAAACAATCTCCCTGTCTCTCCTGTGTAGCCTGCGCCACAACTCTTACACCGTATTTGGTAAACTAGTTCACCCTGTTCTTCCAGTTCTACTTTGTCCTTTCGGTGTACCACTACAGTGTTGTATGGGGGCGCAATGTCGTGGCCACCCGTAATTCTTCAGTACCCAGTCCCGTACGGGATGATAACCTGGCTTCTGTAGTTCTTGTCCTTTTATCCCGTGTCTCTTGTTTTCTTCTTCTTGTTTTCCGTCACCTTTTCAAAGGCCCAGTGCGTGTAGCCGCACCTTCTAAGGGCAGCGATCAACCGAGACGAGGGCAATTACGAACTTCCTCAAGTGTACGATGACGTCATCCGACCAGAATGTCGTTAATACTGACGGAGTCGCGTTGATAAGACGACAAAAATGTCTACTAAGGTAAAAACAAGTTTTGGATATGTTAAAATAATTATTTCAACAGTATAACCAGTGTTGTTGAATCAGCCACCACCTGGTAGGTCAGAACCTGCTGGACAACACAATCACCAGTGACTGAATCATTCGGCACTAGGAAATTGTGTGGAACAACAGTATGACCAGTTGTTGAATCAGTCAGCAGTTCAGTACGTTTGAAACAAAAGTATAACCAATGGTTGAACCAGTCAGCATTAGGTAGAACCTTTGGAGCAACATTACACAGCCTGTTGCTGAAGAAGTCAGCGCCAGGTTTACCAATTTGTCCTGAGATACAGATGCATGCAGCGGCATTAGCACTGGCCAGTTGGAAGGCCTGACTACTTACGATCCTCAACCAGGCACCGGGCTCCCATGGAGTAGGAGGGAGGCGTTGGTTTGACATGCGGGACACTCGGGGGAATGTTATACACATTGGCTCCCGGAACATTGGCTCCTGTCAACATAAATGCACTGGCACCACTCTATATTTGAACAAGATTGTCATCCAAGGCAAAACACAGATGGCGAGTGGGCGAGGAAGCCATTGGCTTATCAAGAGTCCAACAATTTTCAATTTATGTGTAGCCCGCCCTTCTGAGATATTTGTCAATTTTGTTTATAAACATTCACGGTACTAGCGTTTACATAATATGTACATACTGTTTTCCTCTGTGATAGTGAGTAGTTTCTGATATCTAATGTACACTGTTCCTTCATTAATTTACTTCATGTCCTCTTGTTCTTCTATCTTTCTTTAAAACATTTCTATTAATATTTTCATTCCCAGTCAATATCTTCGAAACTTCAATTGTATCTCTTCTTAACCTCCTTGTTTCTATGATTGTTAAACCACATTCTTTTATGCACCTTTCATAACTAAGATCTCTCAGTTCTTGAATCAGCTTAGTTGCTCTCCTCTGTATTCGTTCTAACGTATATATATATACATATATATATATATATATATACATTTGGCACTAGGAAATATACACATATATATATATCTATATATGTATATATATATATAGATATATATGTATATTTCCTAGTGCCGAATGTATATATATATAAATTATATATATATATATATACCCATCTTACGTGGTCTCCAATCTTGTATATAACATTCTAAATTATACCAAACTAGTGCTGTCGACTTGCAGCAACACAAGTATAAGGTACACCGAAACTACACGGAATTAATTATAAGTTACATTTCGTTTATGTGTCTACTATTTGGGACAGTTTGCAACAAGTCGTCTGATTGTATGACAACAATGCAGATGAAACATCCGTACACTTTACATACCTTGTCCTTTGACTGGCAACACTTTGGCCATTGAATACTTCGGGTTGATGTTGGTTTGTATGTCCTTGTCATCGACCATATATATATATATATATATATATATATATACATTCGGCACTAGGAAATATACACATATATATATATATATCTATATATGTATATATATATATATATATATACATATATAGATATATATGTATATTTCCTAGTGCCGAATGTATATATATATATATATAAAATATATATATATATATATATACCCATCTTACGTGGTCTCCAATCTTGTATATAACATTCTAAATTATACCAAACTAGTGCTGTCGACTTGCAGCAACACGAATATAAGGTACACCGAAACTACACAGAATTAATTATAAGTTACATTTCGTTTGTGCGTTTACTATTTGGGACAGTTTGCAACAAGTTGTCTGATTGTATAACAACAATGCAGATGAAACATCCATACACTTTACATACCTTGTCCTTTGACTGGCAACACTTTGGCCATAGAATACTTCGGGTTGATGTTGGTTTGTATGTCCTTGTCATCGACCATATACCCCGCTGGGCCAGGGAGACCTTCTGCAAAGGCAACAACATATCATTTCACAGACAGAAAGACAAGGCAGAACGTGTATATTCAATTTCTTAAATATTCAACCAATCTGTCCTTTATCTCAATGTTGTTATGCTTTGATGTTGCAATTTCTTTTCTCATTATGTTATCCCTCCCTGCCTCCCTGCCTCCCTCGCTACCTCCCTCCCTCCCTCCCTCCCTCCCACCCTCCCTCCCTCCCTCCCTCCCTCCCTCCCTCCCTCCCACACTCACTCCCTCCCTCCCTCCCTCCCTCCCTCCATCCCAAGTGTATGTCTCTGTCTGTGTGCAATAATGAATAATGCAAGTACGGTACATAGCTGACCAGGTTTGGGGCACCAGATCGTGTCGGGGTAGGTCAGTGGATTCTTGTCTTTCATCGAGTACTCTGGTCCCGTCGACAGATGGAGAGCATCTTCGTATGCGTTGGGAGCAGGAATCATATCCCCTTCAGCAGACAGCACAGCATTGGCTGAATGGTGGTCGTGATGGAGGTGGCAGATGTGGTGGTGAGGATGATAATGATGATGACAGTGGTGGTGTTGGCATTGGTGGTGATTGTGATCGAGGTGACCATCAGTGGTGGTGGAATAGTGAAACATCTTACATAGACCCCGTCAAATGAAAAACTCAAAATGCTATTCCTTGGTGGATTTGTTTTAGGCACGCATGCACGCACGCACGCACGCACACACGCACACACCACACACACACACACACACACACACACACACACACACATATATGCCTTCTTCGTCATATTACAAGAACTGACAATTAAACACGCACATGCATTAAAGCTTGCTTGTTTAAAAAAAAAATCAGCATGTCTGTATTCCTTGCGTGTCTGCTAGTTTCTGGTAAAAAAAAATAACCAAACGTACACGTTGATCTGTTTGTCGTACGGTAAGTATGTGATATATCCTAGCTGGTGAAAGGGCATGCAAGACCGTGACAACGAAGACCAGTAAGTTCATGTACGGTACTCGCCAGTGAAAGGGAAGCCAATGTTTCGCCATCCTGAATACAAAAACTTTCCCTCCGGACCATAGCTAATTGGAACATCGTGGAGGCGTCATTTATCGAGGCTAAAAACGCCTCAAAATTCAAGGAACAGCTGGGCCGTGTCTAAAGCTCACAGAGTAATAGACCAACCGTCGCCGCGATACCCATTTGTGATTTGCTGATTAAGAAACATCAACAAAGCTTGAGCTTTTTTGCCATCTGGCTGCCTAATTCTGCTTGTTTGTAAATGTCTCATTTTTGTCGCACAACACTGCCTTCTGTCGCCATGTTGTGATGTTACTACAACATTGAGTAACATATTGATACCTCCGTGGGGAGGGAATGCCTAATATTGTTTCTTAAGACTATTTCGTGTTGCTATAACGTATTTAGTATGCAATTATACAATACTAGCTGAGTTACCCGGCGTTGCATGATTAAAAGGTAGCCCAGCAAGAGCGTATAACTCACTGCACTGTCCAATAAGTTTTGATAGGGCAGTGCCATTGGCAATGACAACTTCATGTCCCAAACATCAAGTACAACTGCCGGTTTCACCAATCGTTTATACCGTATGACTTATATGTGGACGTTTAACGTAGATAACGTAATTCGGAACAATCGTAGAAAACACGAACAGCGTTGCTAACAATTCTACGTAACTACGAACTCCTATTCTTCCGAGTTACGTAATCTACGTGAAACGTTCACATCGGTTCCTTCGTAATAGCCCCAGGCCTGGGTAATTTTGACATTGTTTAAGGTACGAACGGTCCCCAAGAGCTCCCGGGCATGCTTACAAAATGTTAGCCCCGTACTTACGAAACTGATGAATATACGTGAGAACAGACAGACAGACTGCCACTCAAGAATCGGCCTTCACAGCCACAGTGGACGCTGCCAACATTTGAAAATTTGACAAATTAACAACAGGGCGCATCATCATCGTCTCTTCTAGACTACGCTCTGCCTATTATGCCTATTATGTCTTCAATTGACAACCATTAGCTTCTGAGTTACAGCAGGAGGAGAGCATTACTACCTTCCATGGGGAACGGCTTATATGGCATTGTGGCTTTCTGGTGCTTCTTGATCGTGTCTGGTTTCATGTAGTCGTTTGGCGCGGGCACAGTAGTCGTGGCTGAAACAGTCAATGGTCATTATTTGGAACTGATTATGAATGCATGCATACAGCACACGCACGCACAATCATGCACAGTCCTCGGATCATTGGCAATTTGTTGTTGTTGTTGTGCTTACGTTTCAGCGGAGGTCGTCTGATGCCGTTGATGGGCATGCCAGGTGCCTGGCCCATATATGTCTTGATGTCGTATTTGTTGGGAGCAGGAAATCTCTTCTTATCGCCTGAAAGTATTGGGTGATGCGTGACTTGGAAATTTTACACACGTGAGTGATTTATGCAATATCTACGTGGATGTTCAACTGGAGAAGGCATACAAGGATAGGGGGAGAGGACTGGATGGAAAGAGTTTGAGGGATGGCGAGAGACAAGTTGGGGATGAGAATAGAGTAGGAGAGATAAGAGACATAGTAGAAAGGGAAGAGAGAAATAAGGGATTGGGAAAGAAAGATGGAGGGGTAGGCTACAAGACCTGCAGGGGATACGACAGAGAGGACAGAGTGGGAGAGAATAGAGGGACCAAGATGGAGAAGAGGAGAAATTGACCAGAGACAAAAAATTATGTAAATCAGACTTCGACAGACAATAGGGCTACATACATACAGGTAGGCCAGTCGAATGGCAGATATGCACAGACCAGTAGCGTGACAGACAGAAAGATACGTTGACACATTGGTTGTTTGGAAGATTAGTAACCAGGAAGATACGGGAAAGGTTTTCTCTTTGACTTATTAATAGGTACGTAAGTAATTTGATAGAGTGTTACACGTATACAAACCGAGAAAACATGAAGTGAACAGGACGAGCCAATAGGCTAGGTAGATAGGTAGATAGGTACAATGACAAACAGAGATAAATGAAATACATACTTTGACTGGTGTCCTTCAGTTTGTTGGCTACTGTGTAGAACGGACCTTCTCGTTTCGATTCTGCGGTGTAGTCAGCAGGCCCTGGCGAAACAACAGACATTAAGTGTAATCTTCACATTAGAACATCGGACGTGGTGGCACAGAGGTAGAACGTCACAATCTCCACCGAGGGGATCGAGAGTCGAATACACTTCGCTGCCGTTCGAAGCTTATTCAATTTCTTTCAGTTCCAGTTGCCTCAGTTCACTCAACTGTATAAATGAGCATCTGGCAATATGCAGTGGTAGGCATGCAGTGGTAGGCATGCAGTGGTAGGCATGCAGTGGTAGGCATGCTGTGACGGAATTATAAGAACGACATATTAAGCTCAGCAATTGCAGCGTGGTTGGATGCTTCAATATAAGTTGTGTGAACAGGTTTTCCGTGACGAAGTGTAACGTACTTTGAGCAACGAACGGCGCCGTATACATTGAATGCGTTTTTTTATTATATTAATATTTAATCCTATTATCTATAAATAATCATCCATCATTTAAGTAAATAATGCAAAAAAAATGTGTTACAGATAATCATAAATCGTAATTTTTTTTATTGAGTAAATAACAAACTATTACACCTGTACTCTCACACTTTATATACACTACACTTATTTGTTTGAAGTTCAGTTCAGTGTTTCACAAAGTAATATTTTCTAAATAAATGAATAGATCTACTTGTTCATACAGCAAGTAAATATCTACGCCATGAAATAAAAACCGTTCACGTACAGACCAGTAAGCTATGCATACTTAAGCATTTTATTTTTGTAACGATTTTATTTGATAATTATTACTTGTTATGTTGTCGGTTGTATTTATTTTCTTGTGGCAACATTACTTGTAATGTTTTCCGTTATTGATTGGGGTCCTCCTTGCCCGTCTGTGTGCATAGCTTAAGTCGGGTTACCTAAACTCACTCAATGTTTTTTTTATGTGGACAGCACCACTTCGTCGTTGTCTGTGCCCAGACGCATGCTACTTAGCACGCATAACAACGTCATTGTGATGGTGCATTGCCGTTTATTAACCCATTTAATCCCGACGTCCTATATATATGACATCCAGTTTACTTTGATTTGTGAAATAAAGGCACTGCATTTGTATGTGTTGTGGCTATTACATAACCAATCTTCCGGACAACATTTCAAGGGCATATTGTGTTTATATTACATGTATATGGACGTGAGGAAAGCCAAGTTCAAAGTACGTTTTTTGTTCCAATTTTCTCTTACTATGATGTCTCGCAGAAAGCGAGTTCCGGTTCTCATATAAAATAAACCTCGGCATTTCTGTGTATCGGAGATACACGTAAAGTATCCCCCAATTCACGTGTAGATTATGAAAAGATCATTATAAAATATGAGTATGGAAACTTCACACGGTGTTGTGCCGTCCTAAGTATAGAATGCTAGGCACGAGAGACCTGGTGTAGTTTATCCACACAAGATGACAATATTGTGCTTTGTCGCTGTTTTTGTCCGAATGCACTTAGCAAACACCCATTCTATCAACAATATCTTGCTTTCTATAAGCAATATATAGCATAAAATGCAGACTTGCCACTTTTTTGGTTGAAATCCGAGTTTTTTTCTTAAATTCTGCATATATCCGTAGAACATCTTTCTTTGGATAATTAACCTATATAGCATTCCAATTACGATAGAGTGTCGCTATCTACCAGGCTACGGAATACGCCTGCATCAAACTAAATCTATTAGGTTTCGCCGGAAATCTGCCTCGCATTAAAAGTATATGTGGATCGACCGCTATAAGTGTGTCATTCCATGTTATACTTGTGTGATAAACACATTTCATGTTATACTTGTGTGATAAACACATTTCATGTTATACTTGTGTGATAAGCACATTCCATGTTATTCTTGTGTGATAAACACATTTCATGTTATACTTGTGTAATAAACACACTCCGTGTTACACTTGTGCGATAAAAACAAGTCAATATGTATTTTATTACAATTTCTCCATTCGAAACAAATCCGTTTATAAATGGGAAAGAAACCTCCCCAATCCCCTGTATTACATACGGGAAATCCGCATGATATGGCAAGTCTGAAAATACGTTAATTCGGCTGGTTCGTATACATGTTAGGTTGGGACAACGTCAAAGTAGTTATACTGTCAATTTAAGGAGTTACGCTGTCAGTGATCTCCTGGCAATATTGGAAGAGGAGTGACATTTTCAGTCAGCGGACATTCACTTGAATCCCTTAGTTCACGGACAGATAAGGACAGCAGAGGTGACGGTTTGGCAGACAACCTGTCTAGTAGACAACTGTTGGATGTTGTTGTGGCCACTGTAATGCAAAAGCCTGATATCAATGAGGATATAGCTGTGGCAGCCAGCGAAAGTTGTACCCGTACGAACAATACTGAAGGCGAACAAAATGGTCATGTAAGGGCCAACTGTATCGGTAACTTTCAAGTCCAACTAGGTGGTCAGCTCTAAAAGAAGGAAAGAAGGGCCATGGAGGTGGTCAGCTCTAAAAGAAGGAAAGAAGGGCCATGGAGGTGGTCAGCTCTAAAAGAAGGAAAGAAGGGCCATGGAGGTGGTCAGCTCTAAAAGAAGGAAAGAAGGGCCATGGAGGTGGTCAGCTCTAAAAGAAGGAAAGAAGGGCCATGGAGGTGGTCAGCTCTAAAAGAAGGAAAGAAGGGCCATGGAGGTGGTCAGCTCTAAAAGAAGGAAAGAAGGGCCATGGAGGTGGTCAGCTCTAAAAGAAGGAAAGAAGGGCCATGGAGGTGGTCAGCTCTAAAAGAAGGAAAGAAGGGCCATGGAGGTGGTCAGCTCTAAAAGAAGGAAAGAAGGGCCATGGAGGTGGTCAGCTCTAAAAGAAGGAAAGAAGGGCCATGGAGGTGGTCAGCTCTAAAAGAAGGAAAGAAGGGCCATGGCTTACCAAGACAACATACATAGCAGGGCTATTGGCAACCACTGGCATGGCAGCATGGTGGTCATGGTCATGTCTAACTGTAGTGGAGTCCATCCCGCGAGTCAGGCAGTGGGGTTGTGTAGAGCACAGAGAATGCGTATCCAGATTAGCAGCCGAATGCAATCAAAGAATACAACAATGCACGGGAGAAATGGATTGACTGGACCAAAACGTGGGGAAATACTGCAACTACGTCCATTCCAGGAAGCGGTGTTGACCAGTGTTTGCGTGTCTGATGGATGTCACCGTCCAGAATGCCTCGCTGCTCAGCCGCAGGAGTGCAGCCTATGTAGATCAACCCACGGATCTCCTCCACTCCACTGGAGTGACCAGGCAGCTTGATGGATGTCCTAAAGGCTTGGACCAGCGTGTTCCAGATGAAGTCCGCTACGACAGCATGGATCACATCACCATGGAGTATTCTCGTTGTGTGGGCCCAGGATGTGGAGGAAAGGCCAACTACAGTTGTAACAACTGTAACGATGGTTTGCATCCAGTTTGTTTCTTCCAGTTTCACCAGTCTTAGGCTGATTAGGGGAGAAACGATGTTTATACATTTGTGTTCAGCTTCATCCATATCTTATGACCATGCATTTTTTATGTGCCCTGCTGTGCCTAGCGTTCTATAAATAGGACACCGTAATACCCCACGAATAAATAGGACAATTTCTTTCATACTCAATATATGTGTTCAGGTGGTGTATTTGAAGAATACGATGGTGCACTGTTTTCATTATTTTTCTGTACCTGTGCATTAATGGGTTAATAATTTCGGTACACACACTCGATGTTCTTGGTAAACAGCAAAGACGTGGGCACGAGCCGCACTCAAGTGCAGTAGTCAATGTGGCATTCCATCATCATCAAAACCATTCAACATCGTATCGACAAATATTAACTCACGCCAAACTAATGTTCTTCATTGACAACTGGTCAATAGTTCGAACGCTGCCAAAGCCAATAGGACTATTGACCAGTGGTCAGAGGAGGGGTCATGGTCAGTTTAATTGAATCTTGCTCAATCTACATGGTATTTCGGCAACAGTCGTGAAAAGCTTGCTGCATCGGCTAATTTGACTTCGTATTTTCAGCAGTATTTAATTTATTCCAAAAACGACACCAAAAGGGTAAATACCGGTCACGTGCCATTCAAGGCCAACGATGTAAAGTTGTCTTTTACTTTCGAGAAACGGCAGGAGAGACAAGTACGTTTAAGGGTTAAGATGACTAATTATTTGGCACGGGCGACTGACGGCTAATGACCGATGGTTCGTCACAAGCATGTTAATGTCAACGCATTTGAATGTAAATGTAAATGCAATTTATTCAAATGCAAATGCCATTTTCTTGGATCGCATTCAAATGCAACTGTTTTGGGGTCGCTTTCAGATGCAAAAGCAAATGTTTTTGTTATGCATTTGTAAATGTACATGAAATCAATTCAAATCTTTTGTTTTTATATTAAATGTGTTATATTCGAAAAAAATAATGTACATAAACACACTATTAATTTATAACTGTAGCGAGACATAAGCAATGTAATGCAACTAAGTACACTGTGGCTTTATGTACAGGAGATATTTCTCACTTACCCGGAGTTAGTTCGTAGCCAACACATCGTTTCATTCCAAATGAATATTGAGGTCCGTGTTTTTTGTAGTCGACGCCCAGTATTGGACCCGGGGCGTCGTGCCCTGCAGCAACAACCAACCGCTAGATGGCGTATGCAACACGATCACATTAACTATGTGTTTGTAGATATGTCCCGACATATACACGTATATAAATCGGAATCAGAAATTTCCGGTTGCCATGTTTCACTAATGCCAGTAACATCCTGCAGTGTTTTGATTGTGCAGGTATTTCAGCCATATCATGGTTGTGTGGGTAACCCACCGATGTCTTGGTTGTGTGGGTAACCCACCGATGTCTTGGTTGTGTGGGTAACCCACCGATGTCTTGGTTGTGTGGGTAACCCACCGATGTCTTGGTTGTGTGGGTAACCAACCAATGTCTGGGTTGTGTGGGTAGCTCACCAATGTCTTGCTTGTGTGGGAAATTTAGCAAAATATGTTGTTTATGTAAATAGTTAATAAACACAAAGAAATATATATATATACATATATATGTGTGTATATATATATATATATATGTGTGTGTGTGTGCGTGTGAGTGTATATATATATATATATATATGTATATGTGTATATATGTATATGTATATGTATATATATATATATATATATATATATACATATATACATATATACACATATACATATTGAAACAAATAATTAATTAAACTAATAAATTAATGAAAATAATATAAAATAATATATATATATATATATATATATATATATATATATATATATATATATATATATATAATTAAATAAAATCACAATGGTTAAACATTATATATAATCCTAAAGTGGTTTTCAAAAAGATGCGTCTTGAGAGCCACCTTCAACTGCCCAACCCTCTTGTATTGGCGCATTGTTATGGGCAGTTCGTTCCATGCCCTTGGAGCTGCACAAGATAAAACTCGTTGTTCGCTGATTTTAGTGCGAGTAAGTTGTTTACAGAGTAACTTGTCGGGTGCGCGTAGACGGCGTGTTGGGCAACAAGGAGAGAGGTGCCGATATGTATGGAGGTGCGAGCCCGCGAAGGCATTTGAAAGTGAGAAACAGGGTCTTGAAAGTGATGCATTTAATTGGAAGCCAGTGCAAAGTGGTCGCATATCAAGCAAATCATTATAACACGAACACAGTCATTTTGCACTCGCTGTAATTTGTCAGTTACATTCGCTGGCAATCCATTGAGGAGGCTATTACAACAGTCCATATGTGTGATAACTTGTTCAGTGTGTTCATGGTCTAAATAATGACGAATGCGTCCAGTGCTGTGAAGGTGATAGTATGTGGCTCAGGAAATGTTTGTCACATGCCGTTCGAGGGACATGGTGCAGTCTAAGGTCACTCCCATGTTTCTGGCGTGCTGACTTCGGGTGTCTTGTATGTATGGGTAACTCATCAATGTCTTGGTTGTGCGGGTAACTCACCAATGTCCTGATTGTCCTTGTAAGTCACCAATGTCTTGATTGCTCGAGTAACTCACCAATATCCTGACTATGCAGGCGGGTAACTCACCAATGTCCTAAATGTGCGGAAAACTCACCAATGTCCTGATTGTGCAGGTAACGCATCAATGTCGTAATTGTGCGGGTAACTCCCCAATGTCCTAATTGTGCAGATAACTCACCAATGTCCTGATTGTGCGGGTAGCCGCATGCCCCTTTAGGTCGCAGTCCCATGCTGCACTTGGGAATGTATCTGCCGATGTTATGATATTTGACGTTATATTTGGATGACTTGGCGCCCTCTGACGTGACCACCTTGTCTGAAACATACATCAACTCTCCTTCCTTTCATCGGGTCATCGAAAAGATATATTACTGTCGAAATACACAAATAACAGTATGAATGAATGAATGAATGAATGTTTATTTCCACATAAGTATATTTTTACGTGTTTACAACAACAAAATGTACATTTCTTGTGGAAATGGAGAAAGCTGAAGTGCAATACTTATTAAACGCTTTCCCCATTCCTGTTAATATATGGAATAAAATGATGATTATGCTGCATAACAACATACCAGACAATTAGCATATGCTACATGCCAATATAAAAATTGAAAATAAAAGAAAAACAAACCTATTTTACTATCATCTAATTCAGTTGAATGTTTAACAATTATATAGAATTATAGCAGCAGTGACGAATACTTCTTATATATTTTATTTTTATACAACTTTTTTAAAATATGAATATTTTTGGAGGTCTTAATATTTTCTTGCAGCGCCTTTCACAATTTCACATCCTATACTGTGATACAATTAGCTTTTTGTGTCGTTCTAGCAAACATGTGCCTTATATTTTTACTTTGTCGTGTGTCATAGGCCAAACCCAACTTAAATCATGTTAAAATTTTTTTTATAGATTTACAGATAAGTATTTCTTGTGAGTCTTGTACATTATCATAGCAGTTTTTAGTTCGATCAAATCGAATACCTTTGATATATGCAGTTCAAGAAATAACACGACTGATGTAGGTAACTGACATTACACACAATTTTTACCGCGTTCTTTTGTAACATATATATGCCGTTAATATTAGTTATATATTTGTAACACACTTCACAACAGTAAAATACATATGGAAGAAACAGCGACCAGTACAATATCATACTGGAGGTTCCGTTTAATTTTGGCTTTGACATAATGCCAATATTCTTAGATAATGCGATTCTGATCATGTCAATATAGTCTTTCCAGTTGAGTGAGCTTAAGCCTATTGATTCTGTGCATATTCAGGAAAGTGTCTACTAAATTAGACCATGACATTAGACGTTGCGTGTAGTTATGCACGAGTTATTTAGTGTGTTGCTTTACAGAACAAAACAAACGCCATTCCACTAGGTAAATATGTGTAGTACGACCAACACATAGAAATAACGATGTGAAAGATAGTTCTAATATGAATTATAATGCTGCCGCTGCGACTAATTTGGAGAATGTAGACCTAATAGATTACGGTTTAGTCTCCTGGTCTCTAGTGTTGCCAAACCACATTCTATTAGGCAGCTTTCATAACTCGATTCGAGACTTGCCTCCGAAGATTTGTCTTAGGTCTCAAATGTAATTACTCACATGGCAGCTTGCCCTTGATGGCGAACGGACGGCGTTTCCAGACAAGGTTTGCTGCCGTGTCGTGATCAGCAGGTCCCACGTTATATGTCTCTGAAGTCACGTCAGGATTACATGGGGCAACATATATAGACACTGCGTAATATATCCTTAGAGGCATGCGCACGCTCGGACGAACGCACGCACACACACACGCTCGTATGCACACAATCATACAAACACGTACACAATTAAGGCAGTTATGATTTTTTTAAATCTGCTTGTTCAAAATAAATGAGTTTGAACTGTAAGAAACTTCATAGAAATTAAACCAACAGTGTCGTAAATGTGACTGATTTCATCCAAACTATTTTGTTACAAATTACAAAACTTAAAGTTACTCATTTAATGTCACCAGAAATAATAAAATTTAAGTTAATTAACCTATATTTCAAAAGTTAACTGGTTGAGCAAGTAAATTTTTTAATTTAAACTTAACGATTCGGTTAAGTTAATCACCCCATGCCTGAAGGGTATGTAATGTCTTGTGTATCGCTTAGTGACAACATGTGACTGCTGACCTAACTTGGTCCTTCTACGACCGATGATCGAATAAATGGGCGCTGTAGCCAATGTCAGATCTGCGTTCGCTGTGTAGTCAGCTGGACCTGGACTCGGATAAGCTGCATACAGTGAAACATAACTTTAATAACTTAAAACAATATGCCATCTTTATTTGCCATATAGTGCATAAGTCGACCGACGCTGTGAATGATTTTGTAGCGGAAATTAGTAAGTTAAATATTTCACAGTATCTTGATGCAATCTATAGCCATTATGTAGTAGATGAAAATACATTAGGATTTAAGAAAATTATAGAAACTTGATAGGGAACATGTCTGACATCAGAATTCATAGGAAACCCTATATCTATAGGGATGTCCGCAAACCCGTACAGAATTCATAGGAAACACTATATCTATAGGGATGTCCGCAAACCTGTACAGAAAATAATATGTTTTGACTAATTTAAGGATGTCCGAAAAATGTGGCAAAGCGGTAGTTTGGTGATTGGTCTATCATATTACCATGCATTAACTCACCGAGACTAGTTAATGGTTTCTTGTCCGGCGGCGGAATATATTCGCCCATCGCACTGCGCACGACTACAACAGTGAGACTGGAATCAACAACACGCAGCTTCACAATAATTATGCGCACTAAAATGTGGAACACCTGCCTTCTGTGAATATATATACTGGTGTTTCTTACAAAACTTCCTTTCCCAGTTTATTTACATACAAACTGTCATGCACACCAGTTTTTTCCATTATCACTCCCATGGCGCCTGCAATTTGAGAAGAGTTGTCATCGTAAATAATATGTTCAAACTTAGTTCAGATCGACACAAAATCCAAGCTGTAGAAGATCCAAACTTTCATAAATAAGTGCTTCAGAAGAATTATAAGTATTTATAAGGATTTAAATACAATTAACAACGATTTCTCCAACACTGTTGGAGAAATCAAATAAAAAACCAATTGAACAACAAATTAGAAGGAAGCTGGATAGGTCATACTCTCAGGAAGCCGGATAGGTCATACTCTCAGGAAGCCAACGCAACTCATCACAAGACAGGCGCCACAAGGAACGTTCTGGGTGAAAGGAAAACGAAAGGCCAGAAATGCCTGGCGCAGAGAAGTGGAAGCAGAGATGACGAAAGCAAGATGTAGATGGAAACAACTAGAGAGTAATAGTAGATGGTGAGATTTCAAACTGGAAATCTGTTTTGAGTGGGTACCACAGGGATCAGTATTAGGCCCTATACTGTTTTTAATATATATATAAATGATTTGGAGGATGACATATCTAGCAAAGTACTCAAATTTGCAGATGACACAAAAGTATTCAGAAAGGTTACTAATGATACAGATAAACAAAGTTTACAGGATGATCTGGAAAAATTAGTTAAATGGTCAGAAAAATGGCAAATGTTATTCAATTTTGGGAAGTGTAAATGTATACACATAGGACATGGAAATATGGACGAGGAATATAAAATGGGGGATGCTGTACTAGGTAGAACCACACAAGAAAAGGATTTAGGAGTAACATTTAATGCTGACATGAAAGTTTCAGAGCAATGTTGGATTGCTGCTTCGAAAGGAAATCAAATTCTAGGGCTAATTAGGAGAACTATCACGTATAAGGAGAAACATCTAATTGTACCCCTGTACAAAGCAATAGTTAGACCACATTTGGAATATTGTATTCAAGCATGGAGACCATATCGTAAAAAAGACATAGATAAGCTAGAAAGAATACAACGAAGAGCAACTAAGATGATTCCAGAATTAAGAGACCTTAGTTACGAAAGTAGCTTATTACAATGTGGTTTGACAACACTAGAGACCAGGAGACTAAGAGGAGACCAAACAGAAGTGTTTAAAATAGTGAACGGTTATGAGGATGTTGATAGGAATATGTTCTTCAAACTTAAAGAAGGCAGTAGAACCAGAGGACACAAAGCAGCATTAGTTAAGGAGCAATGTAGGTTAGACATGAGAAAGTACTCTTTCTCACAGAGGGTGATAAATGAATGGAACAAACTGCCAACTGATTGTGTTAATGCTAGTAGTGTGAATATGTTTAAAAATAGAATTGACAGATATCTGATAAGGGCGGGCTACACATAGATGAGAAAATTGTTGGACTCTTGATAAGCCAATGGCTTCCTTGTCCACTTGCCATCTGGAACTTGTTGTTCGAGATGGCAATCTTGTTAAATCTTGTTAAAACTGGAAACCCAAGCCCAAAAAAATGGAGTTGTTAATGGCATATTCTCCGACTGGGAGTAAAAAGTCAAGTAAGTCTCCCCTTACTCTACTCAAAATCGACGGCTGTTCTTATGTTACTCTATGACTATGTAGACACACCGGATAAGACCGGGTAAGAAAACCAAAGACTTGGCCTTTCAGCTTTGCAAACGTAATTCACAGCATAAGGATTACAACGGCGTACAAACATAACTGTGTGGAAGTCCCGGTCCACAGAACGGAAAACTGATAGTTCCCCACTTAACACAACTCACTGGGCCAATGAAGTAACACTAGCAATATGAGGCCTTTAAAAAAAATAGGTGTGTTTCCGGTAACGGGCCGAAAAAAAATAGGTAGGGTAGGTAGGTAGGGATTTTTTAACAACTGTCATGACTACGGGTCCAGATATAATGACTTGCATGTACATTTTCACCAGTAATATCTTCTTATGTTATCAAAGTTCAAATATATTGTTTCGCATAATCCGAGGATGGAGCATTAAATACAAAGTTCTTCATAGAAAGATATTACTACATGAGCAATGATGCATTAACTCATGTCGGCCGGTTTACCTCATACCTGATGAGCTAAAACTGTATTTGAAAAGAACTTACTAAATTCTTCGGCATGTTCATGCAGATTATCTACTAACAACAGGGGTGAGATTTAGCGGTCGCCCGGTCGCCAATGGCGCCCAAAAATGGCTTCTATGGCTATGCGACTTAATTTTTTGACAACAGTAGCCCGCATGGCTACTCGAAATATTTACGGAGCTGCATTATTTTAGACCCAGCAAAAACAAACGGAATGTTAATAAATATCTCAGAAGTGTTGTCCTGGCTATATCGCATTTATGTTAACCATAAATAGTGTTTTTGTGACACGTTTGACATTGCAAGAAATATTGCGATTTGTAGCCGAAGCGATATCAATAGGGAGCATTCGTTGTATTTTTAATCAACCACATCGACGCTCAACATGTAACTGAACGGTCATTCTATACTGAAATAATAACCGGTCATGTTAATAGTCTTTGTCCCGCGTGGCGCCACTTTTATATATATACTAGCATAAATGCCCGTCCTCAGGACGGGATAACGTGGTAGCTCATACGTGACAGTCATGATAGCAATGTTTACCAAATGCCTCAGGCCAATATGCCATCAATACGCTCGAACGTATTACCAGAAACAACCGCATCACGCACGTCATGCAACACTCGGTGCATGTTCAAAATGTTGAAGGTCGCCTGCATTTAGACCCATGGATGCTTGTGTTGGTTGTAGAATAGTAGAATATCTGCTTTCTACTGTCTTTTTATTGTGTATTGGGTGGGTGCGTGATTTCTACTATAATTAATATAAACCGAACATATGGGGCTACGTACTCTCAAACGGTTTACGGATCGAAGTATTCGCCGCATCGCGCGCGGCTTCTGCGATTGTTGGAAGTTAACGTTTTACGCAGCGAACATTTGATTTACCATAAAAACCACCAAGAGCCTTTGATATAGGGTATTTCGAAAAAGTAAAGGCGTTACGTTTCATTCGTGGGGTCGTAGATTAATCCCTGAAAGTTTGGCGCCCGAGGTGCAAGCCGTTTAGGAGGAAAACGTGAACATAACCACATACAAACATACATACATAAAAACATAAGCTATCTCAATCATAGTTAGTTATAATTATCTCCATGGTGCGCGGAGTGCTTCTAGTGAATTAATCGGGAACCTGCTTAAAGTTTCTCTAGGCTAGGATAAAATCAGGTCCTATAAAAAAATCATCAAAACTGTTCAGTTCACAGGATCCGATATCCTGTGATGCTTGGATACTTTTCGCGTAGACTGTTGGTGTACCATGTTATGAAAGAAAAACAATCTGAGTGTAACATGTGTATCACATTCTATTGATCCTGCCTTAAAAATAAATGTTTCAAAACTGTTTGTCTTTGATGTTTTTTATTTGTCGTTGATGTCGTTCATACATTCTATCTTCAAAGTATTTACTTTCTATCATCAACGTATTGCTCAGCAAGTGGGCTAACTAAGAAGTTGTCGGGCTACTTCACTTTGCAAGGTTGGTAGCCCGACTGGCTACCTTCCATGACTTGCTAAATCTCACCCTTGAACAAGCTAAACACTACCAATATTGTTGCGCGCTACCCTCTACATGTTGGTAATGCAATAACCTTAAATTAGTAGGAATTAACTTTGTTTTGCTTAACTATAATCTCGGATATATAACCATAAAATGTATTTTGACACAATTAACACTTTGTTAGTACAACTCTACTATATTGTTCAGTAATAATAGCATAATACACTGTCAGTCACGAGTAGCATTTATCATCAAACAAAGGAACACAATGCACCACTGTCTACCGAGGCTCGGAAAATCCCAGTAAATACCAGTTTTCCTTGACCTTTCCCCCAAAAACAAATTCAACTCTGTTTGCCGCAACTGTTCAAATCAATGGATTTAATGGGTCATTTGCATGCAAATGGATTATTTAAACTTATGTCGTACCTTAAAAACCTATCCATCTCATCCTGACCAAGTTGGCAGTGTATTATATTTATGAAAAGGTCACGCATGACATAATTTGCATAACCGTATCCATGGTAGCAGGATAATCTTAGAAATGCTAATGGGTGTTTTTGCGGTAAGTTCCATGGAAAATTTAAATCATATGTAATTTTTTTATTTATTCCGACAAACAATTTATTAAATTGTGCGATGAAACAGTTTCCTTCATTGCACAATGAAAAATATTTTATAAAAAATACTACTATGTGTTCAGCTAAACTGCTTCATTTTGCAATTTTTTTATAGTTTGTTAGAACAAATAAAATTAGACATATATGAATTCAATTTGCCATGGAACTTCCCGCAAAAACACACCATCACCTTTTCTAAGATTATCTGGTTAAGGTGGTTATGGTCCTGCACGTAGCTAATATTATATCATAAGTTACATTTGCACATAAACGTAATACACTGGGAATTTGTTCAATAAATGTAGTTTTTAATGTATGACGTAAAGTATACATAAACCGTTTTGCAGACCAGTATGACCTCTTAAAATTGTCCGTATAACCTCAGGCAGCCTTTGCTGGAGCACCCCGCACAGAGAGGGAACACAGTTTTAACATGTTGTTTCAACTTGAGATCAGTTTCCGCCCCATCTCCACCGCAGTAGTAGCAGACTGGTCTTCCCAGGGCCGTTAGTCCCATTCTTACAACAACATGGCCATGCAAGGCATGATGTGGTGGAGTTTGTGGGGCTTCTACAAGTGTAGTCGAATTCCGACTGTAGCACCGCAAACATTGTTTTTTGTGGTTACAATAGTCTACGTCGATAGTACGAAACTCTTTGTTTGCGACACTCAACACAGTCTATGAGGAGTCTGGCAGTTTGGGCTGTGAGAACCATGTCTGAGTCAGACAGACAGACATACAGACAGACAGACATGTATTTGACCATAACTGTACAAAATAGAATAATTAACATAAATGTAAAGGTCAATGAGACTCCCATTAAGACATAACATGTCGCTAACACGGAAGCCCCCTTTTCATAATAATAAATTGAATAATAATAATAATAAATAGTAATAATAATCATCATAATTCAATATTAGTAAAGAAGTACAGAAATATAAATATATATATATATATATATATATATATATATATATATATAATTACATAATATATTACATACTACTATATATTACATATGTAACAATTAGGGATAACACAATGGCATTTGTAATTCACAATTAGGTAGTTTTTAATATAAGTGATGAAACCATGTAGACTATGTGTATACATTGTATCAATGATAATGCTTGGAGTATTGTTAACTGTTTCTATTACGTTGTGTCGTATATGTTTTGGTATATTCATGACTGACTCTGGGAATAAACAGGTTATTTATTCATCGTGTGTAGTTTTGATGGATTTCAAAATTGTGTAAGTAAGGGATGTGGCTGAAATATTCCGTTAGAACGTTATTTACTAATTTATAATAAAATTTAAATTGCTGTACTTTACAAATTACACCCAGTTTTAGGAACTGAAGTTTCTTAAAAATAGGATCTGTATGAGCATTATATTTACTCATGGAAATTATTCTTATTCCTTTTTTTTGCAAACTATACACTCGATTTGCTTGGTGACCCCATAACGGAATATCATAATTAATATGAGGAAGAATGAGGGATGTGTACATAATACATAATATGCTTTGTAGCGTAAAGTGTTTAAGTTTATTCTACATTCCAATTGTTTTATTTATTTTGTTAGCTACTTTATTTGTATGACTCTGCCAGTTTAAATGGTTATTTAATGCAATACCCCAAAAAAATCACTAAAATAATCAGTGCTTGCCCCATCTATTTGCAACAATGGGATTTCAATTTTCTTTTGAGGCATGTGAAATATCATAAATTTAGTTCTTGACATTTAATGAAAGTTTGTTGGCTTTTAGTCAGTTACTAATCTTAATGAGTTATTTGTTTACATTATTACTTTGGAGTCGGATGTCTGAACCCTCAAAACTATTTAGTGTACTATTTAGGTTCGTGTCATCAGCATAAGTTAACATTTAAATAGGTTACTAGATAGAGCTATATAATTTATATTGATATGTTGTGACATGTTGCTTGACCTTAGTAGCAGGGGGTTTTTGCAAAGTGTTTTGATGGCATCTTGGCAGACACGATGCCTTTGCCCTTGCTTGCTTGCTCCTTGACTGTTGATGCTTCTTTGAAGGAAGGTCTGTCAGAGTCAGTTGTATCATGGCCCCGATGAAGAGGTCAAGATTCACCAAAACTGTTGTCAGGGTAAACGCATAACTAACAATTAGAAATTGTTATGTTTATATTTTCAATCTGGCATTCATTCCAGAGCATATTATATTTTGAGAACACAGTACATTTCAGAGTAAAGTAACTAGTACATGCTTAATTTGTTTAGTGATATTGCTTAAGCCAATTTTATTGCCCAAATATCTGACCAAAATTGGAAACATTATGCAATAAAATATGTCAAACTGAACTTTAACCCAATACTATATTAAACCTCAAATGGCCCTCGCTACTAAATATAACGAAACAAACATTGATTAAAATATTAGAAGATAAAGGTAGGGCCGATCCTAATCTTTTTATGTGCAATTGGGGGTCGGGTTACCGGAAACACACATATTTTTCAATCATTGCACATTGGCCCAAAGAAGTCTACGTTGGTCATTAACTATGTTGAGATGGATAAATGGGTAAACCAGATAAATATAGATTAGTTGGGCAACACACCCAACTACTGCGCAAAAATATGATAAGATAAATAAATAGGCACAATTTAAATTCGGCTTCGCTCACTTTGTGGGTGCCGCATTCTGTGTTTACGACGGAATTCGAATTTATTGTAGGTAGAGTCCGCCGCCTGATCGAACGTGGGCACCACATGTCGCCCTGACAGGCCCTCCGAGTCGGATTCGTTTTCTCCGTCTAACCCAGTGTAATTAAGCATCATGGAAGGCTTGGATCCGTCAACGACTGCAAATCTTTCTACCGCACCGGTTTGTCCGTGAAACGAAACTGGCGCCGGCGCCGTCACCGTGGCAACGCGATCTACGTCATAAAGGGAACCAGGACGGAGACGCCCCATGTTTGGCGACGTTGTCGCTGATACGAGTTCAAGTGCAATTCGCCCACTGTGATCGCCGAAGGATTGGACGCACGAGCGTTTCCTTACATTGGGGTATGGTACATGGTATGTATCTAAAGTCATTTACTATTAAACACGATAATTAATTTCCATAGTTCAACTAGGCTATGTTTTGAAATAGGGGATACCGGGGCTAGTTGTTACAATTTTCAGTTAGTCACATTTTTGTGAAAAATATGTTAGATGCATTATTTCTGTCAACGCATACATTAAATACATTATTTGTGTTAATCAAATGTACCAAGCTATTGATGTTCCATATTGTAGCTAGGTAGATTTGTGAAGTTTCCCCTGCGCGGTCGACTGTAACAACTAGCCCTGAAAACGGGGCAAGTTGTTACGTCATACGGGGCACATTGTTACAGCAAAGAACGCGTGGAAATCAAACCAAGTGTCACTCGTACATGTTACTGTTATTACATTAATTGGATTATACACACTTATACATCTTATACACAGTGTGCATAACAATGTAGGTGTTCACAGCTTCACGTATTAAGCTTTTCGTTTTTAGTTACGAAAGGGGACTTATTTCCCGGATTCATACATAATAAACAATTGTGATTGGAATATAAATTATTAAATGGAGTTTGAAATAGTGAATGGCAACATATGTGTAATGCGGCTTCTACTTCAATGAATAATAGTTTAATACACACACGTACGCTCCCCCCCCCCCACACACACACACGCACGAACATCCACATGTGTAAGAATCGTGCAATATTTATTAATTGCTCAAATAGGGTTGTGCCATCAAAAAGTGAACAAGATTTGACAAGACTGCCATCCAAAGCAAAATACACACATGGGAAGTCGACAAGGAAGCCATTGGCTTATCTAGAGTCCAACATTTTAAAAATTATGTGTAACCCGCCCTTCTAAGACATTTTTTATTTTGCTTGACGCTGCTAGCATTTTCAGTACTGGTTATAAACCAGTACACTAGGCTTCACAAGTGAAATAAAGCGTTCACACATCGTTGTTAAATAAATGTTGTTCTCTCAGTCATTGTCAGCACACAACTCGTTGCCTGAGCCATCGGTATGAGCCGCCCGAGCGGTGTTACAGTTGTAACAACTTGTCCCAAACACAATTTGTGTAGTTGAACGCACGTTGACCAACTTCAATTTAACTTCTTGTTGGCATAAACCCTTATACAATGTTTCAAGTTTCATTGCCGAAACATAAAACAGTGCCTGCTTGAGATGATATTATGTGGGCATACCTTAATTTTTTACTTGGTTAAGTAGTCATTTTTTTCCACATCTCGTTAATTTCGTCTTCTCAACTCCCGATTTTGGACAATGTGTCTGCTGGTGGACTTCCATAAATGTGCTATGTGACCCCATAAATGTGCTATGTTTTCAACAATGAAAGTCTCGCACAAAATGGCTAGAAATCCAACTGAACAATCGAAACGTTTTCGAAATAAGAATAATATGCCATATTTTGTTATGCATTCTTGCTTACAGATGCACGTATACGTTTGCGCATGGATTCCATAAAACAACGACATATTCAAACATTTAACTATAATTCTGACCTTCGAAATAATTAATCTGTTTCATAACCTGCGTAGAGTCCAGTCGCTAGAGGGCGATAACGATGTTATAGTTATAGCTTAGTTTGCTTAGTTGTAGCTTAGGACCTGCATGAAATCACGCATCAGCTCGGTTTGTTCCTAATCGCGTCGAAGGGTGTCGATTTTGTGCTGCCGTCAAGATGGTAGTGGTGGAAGTTAAAAATGCAGCTTAGATCATGCATTTCACAACAACTTATTTTTCCTAAAGCTACACTTAACTTGGGCAAACATGCTTTCTCTGTCGCTGCGCATAGGGTCTGGAACGAACTCCTAATCATTTTGAAACTATAGCTACCTTCCGAAAAAAAATTAAGACAAATTTATTCAAAATTGCAGTTCCACCATTATTTTACAGTGGTCTTTCTGATAATGACTTTTGCGCGTCACTGTTCACGATTATTAGGCCAGGACTTGAAATTTGACCAGCTGGTACCACCAGGACGAACTAAACCTAATAATGCTTTTTGATTAACTACATATCTGTAAAGCATGAAATAAAATGATGGACTTTTGTAGGGCGTAGCTTAATGTAAGTAATCAAGTATTTTGTTAGTAACCCCCTAGGTAAATATTCGTGGCTTTAGTTTGACAGTGAAGCGTAATCATAATATATTTTTAGCATGTACACGATCATATTAGACTTAAAATCAACAGTTTTGAAGAGGACAATTCATGTATAAGCTCTTCAGTTCAATATGCATTAATGTATCTAACATAGAACGACTATCATATATTTATTACTTGGTTTTATAAGAACTGATCTCATAATCAAACAAACTATACTACGTACATTAATTATATATCTTAAATGGGCAACTGGTCAATGTCCATAAATTCACACTACATCATCCGAACTATCCTGCTTCTGCTGTTGATCCACCTAAGGTTTCACATTAGAACAATCTTGGAGACAACAAGCATCTGTGCATCTGAGTCCATGCATAAGCCACTCGCAGTCTGGAGCCTTACAAACACGCCTGCATCTGTATGACAGCAACTCTAGAACAGCCTCTGGAGCTGGAGATCCAGTCATCCAGTTAATGGTGACATTATCATCGTCACTGAGCTTCCACCCATGATCATCATGGGGGGAGGGAATGTCAGGGCACTTGTCTAGACTCCAATGCCATATCACAGACTCCACACCCCCTTCTTGGCTCGGAAGAGCGCAGCTCCTTGACATCACACATTGACGGCCTTGCTGAGTACAATCGGCAAGTGAATGCCTGGAGCACTTCAAATACATCATCCGAAAGATGCCATCGCTACCCAAGGTCTGCGAACGTCTCCTGGAATGTTGCATTATGAACAAGCAGTTTCAGGGCTTTCAGCTTGCCTTTTCCCGAGAAAGCACTCACCTAGTCACACACATTTTCTTGACATCGATTATTCTAGTCCTGGCTCTTGTGCCACACTTCACGTAAACGTTAGAGCTAGTACGACATTGGACAGCCACGCAAATAATCAACACGTCAGAGTCATCTGCGACAATTATGATTTAATCATAGTCTGCAGCGGCTTGTTTTGCATGCAACAACATGCAACAACATGCAACAACATGCAACAACATGCAACAACATGCAACAACACGCGCGTGTCTGCCTCTTCTTGTACCGTCAGGTATCACCTTCGTTCCAGCTCTCGTGCTTTGTTGTCTTTTTATTGTCTCGCCACTGTCAGCAAGAGACCAAGGCAGGGGACCAAGGGGAGGCTTCAGCACATTTTGCATACATGAGATTTCTGATAATTGCTTTCAGTACCACGTGACTAAACAATCTGTGATCAACCTTCAGGATAGTATCCCTTGAAACTCTTGGATTTCCGCTGTTTCTTGACACTATTTAATGTTTTCAGTTTCATTCTTGGAATGCGGTCATGAAACTGTTTACTCCTTGCCTGCAGCCTTTCTCTCTGGAAGTCTTGATAGTCCCTTTCATCTTTGTCCTGAGTGCTTAGTAGGTCATGGACAATGTCAAATGGAGCTGCAGTGCTTGTTGAAAGGCTTACAATATCAGACGGGTTGCTGTTGAATGGATTTGTCCACTAGTTTTCTAGAACGTCATCAACTGAATCCACGTGACCCCCGTCCCTTCGGATACGTGATTGTTGTAAACCAGCATGACTGACATAAGAAATCTGTGGCTCGATCATATCACGCAGATTCTTCAAACACGTGCTACGGTACCCGGCAGTGGGGTAGTATTTGCTAACTGTCCCTGGTTTGAGGCTGAACCCCTTGGTCCCTCCAGCTGTCTGCGTATCCTTGTTGACTGTCTCCTCCATGGTCTTATGAACAGGGATTCGACCGAAAGGGCTATGGTCATCAATTTGGACAAAAAAACCAACATTCTCGAAGTGCTCTCCTGGCAACCTTGTCATTTCTGCATAATATATAGGCAGAAATATTGCATAGTTTTGCTTATCGTATGCAAAGCACCATGGAATGAACACGCGAATAGAATGGAGATGCAACAGCCAATTTCCCTCCCTCGATGCTCGGATCAATGCCAACAGGAGCGCTACAATAGAGGACATCCAGAAAGCTGCAAGATCCCCACTGCTATGGCAATGCTGGGCCAGATACTCAGTGAATCGTCCCACTGTTTGACTGGAAGCTGGATGATTAAACACTGCCTGAAGGTTTTCATGGCATGTGTTTTGTTGGAGTTCTTCCTGAAATTTAATGATCGCAGGTAGACGTTGCGTGTCCTCCGTGTGGTGTTCTTCTAATTGGTTGAAGGCTTTTCGTACAGCTGCAGAAGAGCTTCATACACAAGCTTATGGAGGCGTACTCCGCGGCTGCATTGGCGGCCCTCCAAAACACTGACAATTAACCCTTCAGCAATCAACCTTGATTCTCCATATGGGTCCCTGAGTTCGGCATCACCAAACCTCTTCCCAATAATGGACAGTATCCAGCATATCGCGTGGAAGACTCAGATCCTCAAAATGATTTCTATACGATCTCAGCTGCTTTGACATATAGAGCCTGATGAAACACACAAACAATTTCCTACATATTGAGAGAGTCCTGGTCCTGATGTTGACATATAGAGCCTGATGAAACACACAAACGATTTCCTACATATTGAGAGAGTCCTGGTCCTGATGTTGACATATAGAGCCTGATGAAACACACAAACGATTTCCTACATATTGAGAGAGTCCTGGTCCTGATGTTGAAGCCTGTCCATGAACAAACAGTTTGGTTGGAGGTGTCGTTGTGTTGCCGCTGAAGTGAACACACCAGGTTCTTGGAATGTGCTAACTTTGTTTCACTGTCTGTGTCCATTTGAAGAGGTGTAATATTGTCTGGACCACAGCGTTGTCCTTCATTGTGGTCAGGCAACAAAAGTGGAGTATCTGTGATGGACCTTTTCTTCTCTTTCTGTGTTTCAGCTTAGGTTTTGAAGGTGCAGATGCCACAACTCGTGATGTCTGCACAATTATTCCATTCACACGATGCGATGTCCTATTCACTCAACGTTTCCTCTTGTATGTCGATATTATCATAGGCTAGGAAGTGCAATCGTTTGTTCTTCCTCTGTTGCCAGGTTTTGGAGACAAAGTCCTGTGTTTATTTCCATTAGTTTGGAGTAAGAGATTCCATGCCCCAATCGATTCAGAGTTTTGATTAGTTCAACATTTCCTGTTACTGTCTTCATAGCCCACGGCAAGAAAATCTATTTTGCTGTAAACAGCCTTAATTCCCCCTGTTCCACCATACACCAGGTCTTGAGAAAATTACCATATTTGTGTCTACAATAAATCTGAAGGAGCTCCCACGGGCTAGTCACCTGCCAGGATAGTTTCCAGAAATTTAGTAAGATTAGTAAGAAAAGTGACATAATTCTGATTCAGCTCTTCGTGTAGTGGCGGCCAATGTTGGTCACTTTCTTTATCTCTCATCTTAGGTGCACGGCTACCTTCTTCATCGTGTGTGATAATGAGTCTTTGTGGATCTGGGAAATTGTATCAAGTTCAATCTTCACTTTCATATACTCTGTGGCAACTATCTCTACTGTCAGTTTATCTGACACGACCAACAGTCTCCCATTGTCTCCAGCAAACATGTGAAGACTTTCACCAAATTCTCCCTCAATCCGCCGGCGGGTGTGTTTCCTTGTGTGGTTCCTAACCGCTGTCACACCTAACGTGTTCATCAAGTATATCAGTTTACCAGTCAGCTCAACCATTGTTGCCACAAGGGTTCAGGAAAAATTACCTTCCTGGTGTGGTGATGTGCTCTCTGCTCTGGAATATACGGCATCTATGTGATCCTGTTCATATTTATGTTCTGAGTTAAGAGAACTATGCCGTGATTTGAGGTAGTGAGCTTGTGCTGCTACTAGCTCCATTGAGGTTATTGACAACATCTTAGTGTCTAACTCGTTCTTGATCCCTCCTTGTAGTTGCTTTGTCGCAAAATATGCACTTCTCCGCACATACACCTGATTGAGCTGGTTGTCTTGTTGATTTCTTTGGTTCGCTTCCTGAGAAACTTGGTTCCTCTCGTGACCGTGTCCAACAACTGCACGTCTTTTAGAGTTTTCTTACTAGAAATAACTAACGACTATGGGCTGCAAAACATGGTAAACGACCCCACGTGTATCGCTTCTGGTAACATTCTTGACCTCATACTCACCTCAAATCCCTCCATTATCATCAAAACACCCATACCACTCCTGGTATGAGCGATCACGAATCCGTGATCTTCAATGTCAACTTAAACCCATTTCGCAACAAGAAACCCCCCCCCACAAAGTTTATAGTTACACATCAGTAGTTAGTGAAGGTTTCTGAGTAAGCCAATCCGGTGCCCATGTGTCTGAACGACTTCCGGTTGCGCGCGCAGCCAATCAGAGCGCTCCCTAGCGGTGGTGGGAACACCACAAACCGTGCGCAGCGCCCCCTAGCGACTGGAGGAGTACCGAAAGATAACCAGTAGCCATCGATAGTGGACATAGGAACACACAATATACACCTTAATAATAATAATACATCACCCACCCCCACCCCCACCCCCACCACAACACCTGACCTTGACGGAGTGACCAGTCCGAGTGGCGAGGTAATACTAAGTGGACGCCCTAAGGACTGGAGTTAACTGTAAGCCGAAGCGTTTATCCAGCTGTGAGCCATAGTGCGACATCAAAGGATGCCAATCTGAACAATGTAGCAATGGAACCGAGCTAATCAGTGTAAAAAACAGCAACAATGTTGCAAAGTACACCATTGGTTTGGTACTGAGGCATGTTATAGCCAGTATATATATGTAGTGGACATAAGTCGTCATAAAATGAAAACTTTTAAATATAATGTTATTACGTTATATGTAATATTTAGCCTACATGCATGGCAACAATTTATCCGTTGTATTATGGAAATCGAACCATGCAGTAAAAAAATTGTAGCAGGGTGAAAATTGACTATGTTTATAATATGCACACACGCAGTTGGAACAAGAACGCAATACAAGACGGGAATATAAGGTGAAGCAAAATTTAATATATATGAAAAAGAAGTACAGTTACAATGGGAATATATATATTAAAACATTAGAAGTATATATAGAATTATAAAAATTATAAGTATAGAAGTTAAACATTAAAATGTGCGTGTGTGTATAAGTTCATGGAGCAAGATTGAAGGCCGTCAACAGATTGCGACGAACGTGACGTGGTGTAATCTTACGTCCCAAGTTACACCGTAGTGGAAGCGGCGCCAGCGTGCGTCGACGTCGACGCAGTAATGGAGACAGGTGTGACGGTGTTTTGGGGTCATTACACCCAACCAGTTCCTGCGATGGTGTAGGAAAGCTGGTCCTAGGGGTGGTGGTAGACGCAGCAGCAACAGCTCTTGCATAACACTCCCCCACATCTTCCTATGATCTAGGAAAGCTGCAGCGGAGTCACATGCATCGTCCCAGGATTCTGGTTGGGTGTCATGGTGACGATAACCGAAGGTGTAGTGGTGCATTTCGCCGATAACGTGTCGCCAACGACTTGCATGTTCCATGAAAGATGTTAACAGATGTTGGGTATACAGTTCGTCCCGAAACCTGACGGTAGCCCGTCCGTCCCGGCGGTCTACGGTCATCTGTTGCATTTCCGCCATAACGAATGGCCAGTAACTTCTATGCATGCTGTAAGTAAACGACAAAACCAGAGTGAGAATATGCATAGTGTAGTCATCTATATATATATATATATATATATATATATATATATATATATATATATATATATATATATATCAGACGTAACCAAGCACCGAGAGAAAGAGAGATGTAATACGAAACCTATCGACTGGTAGGTGTTATCGCTAGGCAAGCCGCTGCATATGGAACTTGGACTCGACGAACACTCAGCGAGACATGTATACACGGGAACGATAGAACAGTATGTAAAGTGAACATTTATTAAAAATGTAGAGCTATGTAGAGCTATGTAAAGTATTATATATATATATATTATAATCACGCACGATCCATCAGTTGAAACATCGAAGCCCCGTCTGCTTGGAGAACTACCAAGACATCGGTGAAGAGGGCTACCATTTCGGCAGGCATGATCTATGTGAATGGCTACGAACGCAATAATGGCGGTTGTGATGACGACACGACCATCTCAGCTGACTTATATAGCATGGTAGAAATAAGCCAGACAGCTGACGTAACCCTCAGAACAATACCACAGTAATCATAAAAAACTGATAAGCGGCCGGCAACTGTCAGCTTACCGACACCGGGCATCCATCACGCAAGGAAAAAGTGGGGGTTATGAGTACTCGACAGCGCTAGAACGGCGTGTATTTAATACACTAGATGTACATTTTATCGTCATAAATTCAGTATGAATCGTCCTATACACTTCAGAGGCGGTAACAGTTATCTGTCCAATTTCTACGTGTGCAGGATACATGTGTGGAATAGAGAATTTAACACTGTTGAAAGCGCGTACCAGTGGCGTAAATGCATGCATCATGGTGATATGCATACAGCAGAAAAAATGCTATCCACGCGCACTGGTCTACAGGCGAAATACCTCAGCAAGAGCATTCGAGAGAAGATGCATTTACGCGCAGAATGGAACAAACAGAGATATTCAGTAATGTATGCGTTAGTCGCTGTTAAATATCGCGATCCAACCTTACGTAAACGACTGTTAGACACACGGGAAGCTGAATTGAAGGAATGGGTAAAGAGTCGGGAAGGATACTGGAGTGCACTAACCTACAGTGGTCAAGCCGGTCAGAACATGCTAGGAAAGATACTTATGCGAGTACGCGAGTTCATTCGAATGCATCAGAATCCCCCCACAGTGAAACGATGGCCAGACGTAACTCGAGTCGATCACAAGACCGATGGACAAAGTACACCGCACTGTCACACACCCGGCTCACAATACCGCATCACGCGCGCGGCCAAGGGTGGTGATAAGATTGCGCGCCACAGGCAGTAGGAGGCCTATATAAACCGGCGCACAGTTAACTAGTCACACACCCGCTCTCCGATCACCCAGCACAAGTCTACAAGCATCAACAGCAGCATCAGAAGAAATGGCCTCGCAGCAGTTTGGCGACAAGGAGATAACGGTTACGCGACTCGAGAATGAGGTAAGTAACGGAAATTATAGATTTACACGTCCGTTAACTATAGTACAATGTGCCGTGCAAGAGAAATATATCGTATATCCATCGTGTCAGCAGTGTAACAAACGTGTGAGTCCGGAAAACAATGGCTATGTGTGTCCGATTCATCGATGGCAACGTAGTCCAGTGTACAAGTTCGCTCTGCGTATCCTCCTACAAGATGCCATTGGAAGTGAATGTTGGGCAACGTTATTTAATGAAAAGGCAGTCCAGGTGTTGGGATTTACGGGTAACGCCTACATGAGCATGACGTCAGACGCCGAGCGGTATGCGGCACTGGAGATGTTGCGGGGGGCCCGTGTCAAGGTGACCATTAGGAAACGCGTAGCAGGGCAGTATGTTAATTACACAGTGTCAGAACTGGAAGTAGTGACCGTGTGAATCTGTTGACAGGATGACGCCGCCGCCGCTGCTACAAGCAGTGACGTCGGGGACGGAAAAGAGAAGGTAATGGAATGGTTACGTAATAATAGTTCTGAAATACTATTCTCCTCCTCGGTGGAAAGTTGTTCACCGCCACCGCTCATTATAATAACAGATGACGAGGGGGAGGATAGTACTACGTCACAGCCCGATGTTATATCAATAAGTAGTAGCGTCGAGATGGAGGCTACAGTGAGTGGTCTAGATAGGATACGTGATCGATCCGAAGCCATGACGAACGAAAATAACTTTTATAAAGCGCTAGAGGTCGCCAGTGTCCGGTATGCCTGTGACGAGGTGAACCGCATAATGAATTTAACGGACGACAAGGACCGTTACGTACCATCGTCCAGCTTGGTCATGCACATCTTGCGGTGGCTATCGATAGAGGTCACCGCAACGTGTGGAAACATGCAGTGGCGACACGATGTGACAGAGTTGGTTAGAAAGAGTCTAGCCGAACAATACACAGATATACAGGGCGATACGGATGAGTAGTGAGAACTATGTGCAAATAGATGTATATATGTTTCATCATACTAGCAATGTAACTAGTATTTATGTTCAATAGAATGGTCTGATGCAGCTGAGGAAGGCGTACAAACGGCAGTTAACGGAGATGTATGAGGAGGAGGAGGAGGAGGAAGAGACGGTGAAAAAACAGAGAGGTGATTGCACATCAGCAACATCATCATCATCCCATGACCACTGCGAGTCACCACCACAAGCACAGGAGATACCGTGGGACATGTACAATGAAGATGATGATGATGATGATGATGATCAAGATGCTGAACAACATGACGCGGATTTCGAGTTCAGCCCTGCTTCGCCTCCGCTGACACAGACAACGAAGGGGGAGGAGGAGGAAGAGGAGACGTCACCCCCAACATTATACGTCTTTCCGGACTCAACCGTCGTATTGACGCCAGACGGGGGTTCGGTTCGCATACCCGATCGATCCAGCAACCAGCCGGAGCCGTCTACAAGGAAGGAGGAGGAGGAGGAGGAAGAGGAAGAGGCGAGTCCGGAGCCCTCCACAAGCCAGGCCCATGCCAGCAACTTGAACTCCAAGGTGTGTAAGATAATGGTTGAAGAGGCTATATCACACATCATCACCAACGAGTGGCGAACATCATCCGAGACATTAGATGAAGTGACAACGAACATATGCCAATCTATCACAGCAACCATACTGTCGCCACAATGGCATGAACTAATGAAGGCGTACGCTCGCATCAACATCCTCCGTCAGCCGTAGTTAGTAGTTGAACAGTAGTAGTGGAACATCATAACCACTGTAGAAGAAAATTCATCATCCGAGACATTAGATGAAGTGACAACGAACATATGCCAATCTATCACAGCAACCATACTGTCGCCACAATGGCATGAACTAATGAAGGCGTACGCTCGCATCAACATCCTCCGTCAGCCGTAGTTAGTAGTTGAACAGTAGTAGTGGAACATCATAACCACTGTAGAAGAAAATTAGTATTAGTATATGAACATGAGTATTATTGTTGTTATGTAGAATGAAGTGTACTACGACGAGGCACCCGTACTCCCAGCCAGCGTTCGGGATCGGTCTGAAGTATTGATCACCGCGTATATGACGTCGTCAACAGAATACTATTATTAGACAAACATAACCTAGTTAGTAGTTAGTAGCTAGTAGTTAGTAGCTGTAGAAGAAAAATAGTATTATTATTAAGTAATATGGAGTTGAATATTAGTATCTTTTTTCTGTAGGATGACGTGCCTGTACTACCGGCAGAAGCGCGTAGGCGTGCATGTCGGGAATTAGTGGAGATAATAATAGAGTACATGATATCGACACACCATGAACAGTAGTACTATTTCTTTTATGTAGGAGGAGGAGGAGGAGGAAGCACCCGTACTACCGACAGAAGTGCGGAGACGCTCATTGCAAGGATTAGTGAAGATAATTATCGATTATATGCTAGAAACACACGACTATTAAGAATCACCGTTGTAACGGAAAGGCATATTAACCACAGTAGTATAGTGTAAGCTGTAGAACTTTATGTTATTTAGTCTCTGTTATTGTATGACATATATGTCATGTAGTCTTATTGAATGACATAGAGTCATTTCTATATATATATATATACATACTCATAACGACTTATATAGTACATCATCATCATCATCAATTTACGTAACCTCTGTCGCGGTGTAACAGCCCACAAGTTAATAACCATTATACTAGCCACTGGCGTGTCGATAATCGATCGTAAGCTAGTGGTCACTGTCGAGGATGTAACAATCCCACAAACCATCATGTCATCATAGTATTTATATAAGATTATCCATGTATATGTATATATATATGACATACCACAGTATAATTAATAAAACAGTCATACAATGATTGATACGTATTGTCAGTGGTGTTCCCACGTCCTACATAGTTGAAAGAGAACCCGTAGCCATCGATAGTGGACACAGTAGCCAATAGCATAGGAACACACCTTAGTTACTACACCACCACCACCACCACCACCACACGCACTATATAGATGTACTAAGGGCCGCGGTCTGTCAGTTGTAGACGCGTACAGCACCATGAAACGTCATCTATGTCGTCACTGCGGACTGGCAGTCGACACGTATGCAGAGCTCCGACGTCACGTAGAGAGTCATTCGACACCGGCAGTTAACGAACACTCGTATTCGGTAGCGCAACCAGCAGCGGTGCCACCTAGCGACCACGCCAAGAGAACGAAATATTCGTGTAAATGTGATGCAACGTTTGGGAGATGTGACGATCTGCAGCATCACGTAAGGTCCGTATGTCGTCTTAGTAGTAGCAGTAGTAGAAAAAAGACCACAGTCTACACTTGTGCGAAATGTGGAAAGAATTTCGATCGTCGTCACTCCCTGACCAGACACGCACGAACAACGTGTACCGTCGTCAAGGAGCCACCATCACCGAAGAGATTAAACAGGGAAGACACCACACCCCACCATCCACTCGTTACCCACGAAGACCCCATTGACCCACCTGCTCGACTTCCCTTCGCCGACAACCTGTCGACGGAACTGCTAGATGTCGTTCGAGCGCACTGGTCTACCGTACGGACACGTGTAACGAGAGGACCCCTCCAGTGCAGATACGATTACAGATTAACGACACTAGACACGACCGTTCTAGAGACGCCGTTGAAGAACATATTCCAGGAACAGACCAACGCCTTCAAGATTAACCTCAGTTACGGGTTCATTCTGAGGAACAAGAACATGGGTCGATACAAGTACTACCATTCCTCGTGCAACTGCTGTGGACGCTACCTGGACGAGCCCAGTCTCATCACCAACAGCAAGGACTTTGATGACTTTCTCGAACGCATCCGAGAAACCGACGTCTTGCAATGGGCCATCAATCAACGACCGGATTCTGCGTGGGTGTGCGAACTCGTGACCAATATCACATTTTTCGTCAACCGCATCATCGATCACCCGATAGGATGTGTAGGAATGATCTCCCTTCCAGTCTACATCAAGAAGAACAAAGCCGTCATCGGATTGGAAAAGGAACGCAATCATAATAAGAGGTACAGTGACAACCTGTGTCTCTTCCGGTGTCTGGCCCTGCATCGAGGTTGTGACATACGCCGATTGGAACCAGCGGTGAAGACGCTGTACGAGGCTTACGTCCAAGACGGCGTACCCATGGACGAATTTGCCGGGGTCACGATGGATGACCTCTATCGTGTAGAGACCACGTTCCAAACGAACGTGTGCGTGTACAGTCTCGTACAACCGGATGCAGATGATGGAGAGGATGGAAAGACAACTGCCGAACTTGTCCGTCGATCGGTATGTAAGTACCCTGACACACTCTACCTCAATCTTCACGAGACACATTTTCCCTTCATCCAGGATGTACGCATGTACTGTCACTCGTACAAATGTCGGAAGTGCGGTGACTCGTTGTGGAAAGACGCATGGAAGCTACGCAACCACGAGAGCACGTGTACGAGGGGTGTGCGTCGAGTCTATCCTGGTGGCGTGTACCATTCGACTCCATCGGTTTTCGAACGGCTGGACGACGAGAACATACGAGTGGCCGAATCGTTGCGGTACTATCCGTACCGAGCCACCTTCGAATTTGAGTGTTGGTTCGACACCGAACAACTTCCGTCGGACAGTGACCAGGTTCACTGGGTTGCACGTCACCTCCCGCTGAGCGTCAGCGTGGCATCCAACGTGCCCGGACACGAGCAAGTGACATGCCTCGTCACGGACGGAGACACCAACAAGTTGGTGAGCACCATGATGAATATCCTGCAATCGATGAGTGAGGCCGCGTACGACAAGATCAAAGACTCATACGAGAATGTGTTGGAACAACTCGCAGAAGCGCTGACGAACTGGGACAAACGGGAGGAGGCTGCACGGTCAGCCACCGACAAGGACTCTCGACCGGCAACCAATCCGTACAAAACGCTGATGGGACAACTGTATGGATGGATGCGTCAGTTACCAGTCATCGGGTTCAATTCGGGTAGCTATGATCTCAATGACATCAAACAGTTCCTCATACCGTACTTCCTGTCGACTTCAAAGACAGAGGAACACGAAGAAGAGGAAGAGGAAGAAGAGAGGGAGCAAGAGGACAAAGCGAAAGAAGCAGAGAACGATGGCGTCGGGTCATTTTTCGTCATCAAACGCAACAACACTTTCATGTGTCTTTCGACGGATCAGCTGAAATTCCTAGACATGATCAACTACATAGCACCTGGGTTCAGCTACGACAAGTATCTGAAAGCGTACGGATGCGAGGTGACGAAAGTTCATTTCCCATACGAGTACATGGACCGTCTGGAGAGGCTCGACGACACCGTTCTTCCACCGAAAGAGGCCTTCTTCAGTCGACTGAAGAACGAAGGTATTTCAGACGAGGATTACGCCAGTTGTCAGGAGGCCTGGTGCAACAATGGCATGACGACGTTGCGCGACTTTCTCGTCTGGTACAACAACAGGGACGTGGTTCCCTTTCTTCAGGCAATCGATAGACAGTTTGCCTTCTATCAACAACGTGGAATAGACATGTTCAAACAAGGCATCAGCGTACCTGGTCTGACCCTGCTGTACCTGTTCAACGACCTTCCAGATAAGACCTACTTTACCATCTTCAACGAGAAGAATAAAGATCTGCATGACCTCGTCAAAGATAACATTGTAGGCGGTCCTTCAATCATTTTTCACCGCTATCACGAGAAAGGGGTCACCACGCTACGTCAGAACGAGTACGGAGAGGCTGCTCGTCCTTGTTGGTCGATCGTCGGATACGATGCGAACGCACTGTACCTGTGGTCGCTCATGCAGGACATGCCTATGGGATGTTGCACGCGACGACGGGCAGAGAACGACTTCCGCCCCGAATCGGCACAGCTGTACGGACAGATGGCTGGAGAATGGTTGACGTGGGAATCCGAACGCACGGGACGCCCCATACGACATCAGATCAACGGACGAGAGAAGAGAATAGGCAAACATCGGGTGGATGGATGGTGCAGCGAGACGAAGACGGCTTATCAGTTCCAAGGTTGTTTCTTCCATGGTTGCCCGTGCACTCGAGAAGAGGTGAACGCCGTCAACGGGAAACCCATGGCGCAACTGCTCGCCGAGACCCGAAAGACCACCGCCTACCTACGTCACTTTGTCAAGGTCGTCGAGCTGTGGGAATGCGAGTGGAAAGAGATGAGACGAGCCCCGGCCGTACGAAAGTGTCTGGATGCTGCATTTCCCCGACGTCGACACGTGCGGTGGACGATGACGTCGCAACAGATCCTGAACGGCGTGCGTGCAGGAACCGTTTTCGGCATGATCGAGTGCGACATTTGCGTACCGGAAGAATTGCGCGAGCACTTTGCCGAGATGCAGCCCGTGTTCAAGAACATCAGTCTGATACGCGAGGATCTCGGTCCGTTCATCCGCCGATACGCCGAAGAGCACAACATCATGTCGACTCCGAGGCGCATGCTCGTGGGTAGTTATAGTGGCGATTAGATACGGCTCGCAACGCCCCTGCTGCGATGGTATCTGGACCACGGTCTCGAGGTGCTGCACGTTTACCAGGTCATCGAATACGATCCTATTCCGTGTTTCCGGCGGTTCGGCGATGCAGTGTCCACGGCCCGACGCGAGGGAGACGTCCACCGAGACAAGACCATCATCGCGGACACCATGAAGTTGCTGGGGAACTCGGGCTACGGAAAGACCATCACCAACGTTGACCGACATCGAGACGTCAGCTACTGCACGGAGAAGGCGGCATCGCTCATGGTCAACGATAAACGGTTCCGACAACTCGACATCGTCGTCGACGATGCGTACGAGATAGAGATGAGCAAGAAAATCGTCAAGTACACCCTACCCGTACACGTGGGATTCTTCGTTCTGCAGTACGCCAAGATGCGCATGTTGCAGTTCTATTACGACTTCATCAACAGATACGTGGAGCGCCCTCTGTTCCAGTACTGCGAGATGGATACAGATAGTGCCTATTTGGCCTTGACCGCCGAGTCCGTCGATGACCTCGTGACCCCAGCACTACGAGATCATTATTTCCGACATCGTTCCGAATGGCTCCCGTCCGAATGTTGCGACGAACATCGGAACGACTACGTGCGCTGTCGCCTCGCCAATCGACCGTGGGTCGGAGACGAGGCGTGCTGTAAGGCGCGAAGAGCGTTCGACAAGAGGACACCGGGTCTGTTCAAGGTCGAGTGGTCCGGTGACGGGTTCGTGGGGTTGTGTAGCAAGACGTACTATTGTTTCGGAGCCACCGACAAGTACAGCACCAAAGGACTGAGCAAACACCATCGACAAGGATGCGTTCCTGGAGGTGCTCACCAACCGGCGGAGCGGAAGTGGAAAGAACCGTGGATTCCGGGTGCATAAATCGACCGTGTTGACTTTTACGCCAAACGCGTGGTGCACGAGGACGGGGTGACCACGGATCCGGTGGACGTATAGAAAAGGCGATGCACGCTGCACTTGTTTCATACGTAATCATGCATGCACGATGGAAACATCCCTTCACGTGCATCGTCGCCGGACCGACGGGGTGCGGCAAGAGTACTTTCGTGACGCGTATGTTACGTCACGCTGCTGCGATGATCGATCCACCGCCCGAAAAAATAAGGTGGTGTTACGGAGAATGGCAAGAGGCTTACGCAACGACGGACTTGGTCCACGTGCGGTTCGAGGAAGGGTTACCGACGGCGGCCATGTTCGAATCGACAACGAGGAACCTCATCGTCATAGACGATCTCATGGCAGAAACGGACGAACGGGTCACGACCTTGTTCACTAAAAAAGTCACCACAGGAACACGTCCGTGCTGTATCTCGTACAGAACCTGTTCCCTAAAAACAAAGAGAGTCGCACCATCAGTCTGAATTCCCAGTACATGGTGGTGTTCAAGAATCTTCGTGACGCATCGCAGATGTCGCACTTGGCTCGGCAGATGTATCCGGGACGCGTCAAGTTCGTGCAAGAGGCTTTTAAAGACGCCACGTCGGTACTGTACGGTTATCTATTGGTCGATCTCAAACAGGACACGCCCGAGGATATGCGTCTGCGCACGGCCATCTTTCCAGACGACGGTGTTCAGTACGTGTACTTGCCGAAGGTATAAAACGACCGAGTACGTGGATAGTCTCTTCATTCGCACCATGTCTGCCCTGGTGCATACAGGCTCTGAACAGAATCAAGAGCAACAAACTGAAAAAGGCCATCATCGCCAACGCCGACGCCGATCTGCTGTGTGCACTAGCCGAGTGTGCCTACAACATACTAAAAAAGAACATTCCATTGACCGATTTACAGAGGCGACGTTTGAGTAAATACAGGACGAAGTTACGCGAGTTGGCTCAGAGACGAACGCCTGCTGCCAGGAGAAGACTCATCTTGCTGCAACCGCAGGTTGGCGAGGGAAAGAGCGGAGATTTCCTATCGGCCTTCCTAGCACCGTTGGCAAATTCGGTCTTTCTACCCTTGCTCCGAGAGGTGCTGCTCAAAAGGTAGATACATGGAACACGCACGCAAGATGGCCTTGGTGGACCTGCGACTGTTGGACACGCTTCGTTCACCCCCCACCACCCTCAACGGACACCTTAGGCAAGAAGGTGCAAGCCCTCGATGACGATATGAAGACCATCCTCGATAGAAAGGACCTAGACGACGGGACCAAGGTGACACTGTATAATCAGGTGTTGCAGCGGTACAATGTCTTGGCCGATAAACACGTCAAGGAACCGGTACGCGTGGTCACGGTGAACGAGTCGCTGACGGGGTCGGGGCCGGGGGTGGAGCCGGGGTCGGGGTCGGAGGGTGCAGTACGAGCTCCTAGTAGCGGACTAGAGGCCACCGTCTTGGACACCGTTCCCAAGACAATGCAGGCCAAAGCCAGACGTTTGATGGAGCATCTCAAGAGAGGTGTCGCGTGGACAGCTCGCGGTGAACTTATACACGAGGGCGTGCCGGTTGTCGGAAGTAACGTGGTGGATCTCGTTAATGATCTGTTGCGTAAGAGAAAGACCGATCCGACGGGTTGGCAATCATTCGCACGACAACTCCGTGCCATCAACCTACCCATGGAGTTGGTCGGTAACGCCGTCAGGAAAGCCTACATACGACAGGCGACGACGGCCACTCCCTCTCGGCGGTCAGCTACTACTCCTCGTGCTGCTGCTGGTAGTGCACGAAGATCGCTAAGTTGGACACCCCTCGCTCGTTAGCGCCGTCGAATGGAACATTCCATGCCCACCCCACCCCCCGAATCACGCCAGACTTTGTCGTCATTGGCTGGTTGGGACGCCTTATAAGGTGGCACGACGCGTGTCCGTAGCACAGTGTTCGTCATGCCAACCGATCCACAGGACGCGTACCGTTCCATCGTCGCTGCGATATTTATCAGTGGACTTTACTTGATTGCTCACGGTATAGCCCAAAGTCTTATGCAACAGACGTTACTCAGACTATGGTTTCGCTACTAGACCGTTGTTGTTCCACCGCTAGCGTTGTGGGTGCCATAGCGTGTGTCCTACTACACGTCGGCGTGCTCCTCGTCATTCGTCAGCATTCGTACTCCGGAGTCAACGTCACCGCCCCCGTCAACGCATCGGTCCTCCTCCTCTTTTGATGGCGCAGAGGAGAGAACAACCCATGAGTGAGGTCTACTTCGATCCAAAAAGGGTAGGCAGTTATGGCGGAGTCGATGCTTTGCGACGCGTCACGCGCGTGCCTCGGAAGATCGTCGCAGAATGGTTGTCGGCACAGGACGCCTACACCTTACACAAACCAGCGAGACGTCATTTCAAGAGACGCCGCGTCATCGTGGGTGGTATACATCAGCAGTGGCAGGCCGATCTCGTAGACTTGACGAAGTTGAAAAAAGACAACGAAGGTATGACCTTTCTCCTCACGGTGATCGACGTCTTCTCGAAAGTGGCCTGGTGTGTTCCCATGAAGAACAAGTCCGCGGCGTCGTTGGAGGCAGCGCTGCTAACCACGTTCGTCGACGTTTGGCCAAAGACGTTGCAGACAGATCAAGGCAAATAATTTCTGAATAAATCCGTTCAGGCTCTATTGCAGCGTTACGGCATCCATCATTTCTCCACGCACAACGCGGAGACGAAGGCGAGCGTCGTGGAAAGATTCAACAGAACGTTGAAGACGCGCATGTGGCGATACTTCACGAAACACCAGACGTGGCGTTACATCGACGTCCTTCCGGACTTGGTGCGATCGTATAACAAAACCCACCACCGCAGCATCGGCATGGCTCCGTCAAATGTGAATGCAAAGAATCAAGAAAAGGTGTGGCAACGTCTGTACGGTCACGACGGTAAGGGCGTGCCCAAGTTGCACGTGTCGGATCGCGTGCGCGTCAGCAAGTGCAAAGGCACTTTCGAAAAGGGCTACGAGACGAACTGGAGCGAAGAGATGTTCACGATACACGAGGTTCATCCCTCCGATCCACCCGTGTACCGCTTGCGGGACGATCTCGGCGAAGTGCTGGACGGCACCTTCTACGAATTGGAGCTGCAGAAGGTGTCGGTACCCGTCGATAGAGTGTACCGCGTTGAAGCGGTACTGCAACGCCGTACGGTTGGTAGACGAAAGGAGGCTTTGGTGAAATGGTTCGGCTATCCCTCCAAATTCAACAGCTGGATCGATGCCAGGGCACTCGTCCACTCCACTATAAAGACTAGCCGCGCGTATGGCGACACTTCATTCGAGAAATGACACAAGACACGACACCACAGACCTGCACCACCATCATAGACGAGGAGGAGGAGGTGGAGCAGGAAGAACAAGAGGATTGTACTGACGCTGCATCGAGCGAGAAAGACAGCGCTCCCTGGCATCTGTTCGGTACCGTGTGTCCCAAAGAGGAGATAGTGTTTCTGTGTCAGGTCGTCGTCTTGTACACGGTCATTCTGATCAGCATTTACAACCTGACGACAGGTCACGCGAATTCTAATCTGTGGACGGCTCTGTTGAGCAGTTCGTTGGGTTACCTGCTGCCCAATCCCACTTTGAGACGCAATGGCGACTGATTTCTATCTGACGCTACCTAGCAACGCTTCCATGAAGGTGCACCCCGATAACACCTTGGCCCATTACATCACGGACTTGCCTCAACGCATATCGATGTCTGGCGAATGGGAGTGCGGACTGGCAGAGTTCCAGTACCCGCATACTTGGTACAACGTTCGAGAGGACGACACCTGGTTCTACCTCAACGAACGCATTCCTGTGGGTCTTACCCCGTCTACGAAGATCGAGGCTGGGTATTACCGCAGTCCTGACGTATTGTTGGACCACGTCAACAAGGCGCTGAAACGCATGTCGACGGATAAGACGCGGGCTAAAATGAGCTACAGTCCCATCACTCGAAAAATGACGTTGCACATGTCACCGGGCACCGACTTCAGCATGCCGTACCAGAGTGCAATGGGTACCATTTTGGGATTCTACCCGTCGCTTGTCACCAGTCCAGCGAGAGATAGGGATACACGCGTGTACACCCACCCGAGAGTAGGAGAGGAAACAAATCGGGCCTATCCACCGGAGCTAGGTCTCATGCCATCGGCCACCGTTACTTTGCCACCCGCCAAAACAAAGACTGCCGGTAGCCCGTACTCTTTCCGTCAAGAGGCCACTACCGTGGTGAACATGAATCAAGGTTTCGACACCATATACGGACGTCGTGGAGTCTCGCATCGTCGGCGACAGTCTCGTGCCGTTGTTGCGATGCCTCCCGGTTCGCGGAGGTCACGGCGCCACGGTGTCCGATCGTTTCACTAACGTTCACTACGTGCCTCTGTTGCGCAAGGAGTTCGGGACCATAGAGGTCGATATAAGAGACGACACCGGACGGCGCGTGCCATTCGAGTACGGTAGAGTGACGCTGACGCTTCATTTTCGACGGCGTAGGACTGGACTGTTCTGACGATGAATTACGACTATTACGCACGTCAAGCGGGTGGTGCACTGCCCTACTTCGCCGGTGCACAATACCAGCGAGGTCACGGACTGGACAGTCTGTTCGGTGGTCTGCTGCGCAGCGCCATGCCACTCATCAAGAGAGGTGCCGTGGCGTTGGGTAAGGGAGCGTTGAAGACCGGCATTCGTATAGCTGACGACGTCTTATCTGGTCAGAACATAAAAAAGGCAGCCAAACGACGCATCACGGACTCTGGTAGGAGCATGCTGCGTAACCTTGAGATCCCTGGCGTGCGATCTCGTAAACGTATAAAACGAGCACCCGCGAAGACAGGCGTCACTACGGCGAAGAGACGGCGCACGAGACAGACGCCCAAGAAACGTGAGGCCGACATATTCGACGACAAAGATGGCGTTCGTACATAAACAGTCGTGCGAAGGGGTCAAGACCGAGCTGGATCTCTTTACCGTACCCCCCACTCAGACCAGCATCGTCGACAGTCACGTGGTGGAACATCAACCCATGGCCTCTCTGGACTCTGGTGGACCGATAGAATTCCTGATCCCTGGATCGGGAGACGATTACCTGGATCTCGCCAACACGATGCTACACGTGCAGGTGAAGGTGACGCGAGCCAACGGGGACGATCTCGACTTGGCCGACCCCGTGGGACCGGTGAATAACTGGCTGCATTCGCTGTTCGGTCAGGTCGACGTCTCCCTGAACGGCACGCTCGTGACCCAATCGACTAACACGTACGCGTATCGTGCCTTCATCGAGACGCTGCTGAGTTACGGTGCCGATGCCAAGGACACGCAACTGACGGGTCAGCTGTGGTACAAGGACACGGCCGCTCACATGGATGCCGTCGAGATAGTCGACGGAGCCGCGGCTAACGCAGGGTTCGTGGCTCGAAGAGAGCACGTCGTACGGAGTCGAGTGGTCGACATGATGGGTCGTCTACACGTGGACCTGTTTCTGCAAGATAAATTCCTGATCAATGGCGTCGATGTCAAGATCCGACTGGTGCGCAATAAGGCTGCGTTTGCGCTCATGGCTGGTGGACCCAACCCCGATTACAGGATCAAAATCGTCAATGCCACCTTGTTTGTCAAGAAGGCCACCCTCAATCCCACCGTGCAGATGGCACACATCAAGGCTCTCGAGAAGAGCACATTCAAGTATCCGATGCGGTCCGTCGACTGCAAGGTGTACTCCATTCCCGCGGGTGCTCGGTCGCACACGCACGAGAACCTGTTCCTCGGCACTCTGCCGAAACGCCTGGTGCTGTGCTGCATCGATAACGACGCCTACAACGGTGCGTACGACAAGAATCCGTTTCACGCCAAGAACAACGCCATAAGCTTCCACGCGGTGTACGTGGACGGACGACAGATACCCTCCAAACCCTTCCAGCCCAACTTCGCAGACGACCTCTTCGTCAGGAGCTACATGAGCCTGTTCACCTCGACCGGTAAGATCTGGCAGGACGAGGGGAACGGTCTGACTCGCAGCGACTACCGAGACGGTGACACCTTCTTCGGTTTTGACCTGACCCCCGACCAGTGCGACGGCCCCTGCTTCCATCTGGTACAAAAGGGCAACCTGCGCATAGAACTTCATTTCCGCAACGCGCTGCAGACCACCGTGAACGTCATAGCCTACGCCGAATTCGAGTCCGTGCTGGAAATCGACAAGAGCCGCAACGTCATCTTCGACTACTGAGATGGACACCCTGCAGATCGCCCGACTACTGGCGACGGACCCGTGCACCAGATCGATATTTCGCGGTGTCGTACCCAAAGACGGACTGCCTGCGACGATAGACGGCGTTCTACCTGCGGCCTTCATGTGTAACACCGACAACGGCGACGAACCCGGCGAACATTGGATAGCGCTGTACCTGGCTGCCGACGGACGCGGCGATTACTTCTGCTCGTACGGCCTGCCGCCACGTCACGCGGTCTTCCGCACCTTCATGAACGAACATTGTTCCGAGTGGACTCATAATAGCAAGAGACTTCAGAGTCCTCTGTCTAACGTTTGTGGACAATATTGCGTAGCTTATGTATTGCTTCGTTGTAACGGCTTACCAATGAGAACTTTTATCAACGTATTCGGCACCGATCTAGTTGCTAACGATTGCCGCGTGTTTGATTGGCTTAAACAGATGCGACAAGGTAGACTGTACTATCACACTTCGTACATGGCGTGATGGTCACCATCCGCAAATCGCCTCATCGTCACCCTCGAGCCTCTGGCGAGGTGGAGACACCCCTAAGCTCGCGACCTCTGGCGTGATGGTCAACATCCGCAAGTCGCCTCATCTTCATCGTCATAGTCGTCGTGATATTACACGCTACCCATATTGTATCGCCATGCTGCTGCTGCTGCTGCTTGTTCAATAAAAATACGTGTGCACCCGTACGATACCGTGTTCTGTTCGTTTCTCGTCTCCTCGTTAGGTCCTTTGATCTCAGTTAGTATTGACCACTTTTAACTTACTCTTTCCTCTCAGTTATTAATTACCAGTTATTACTTACCCTGTTAATGACCGCTGTTAACGGACAGTCGTTCCTATGTCCACTATCGATGGCTACTGGTTATCTTTCGGTACTCCTCCAGTCACTAGGGGGCGCTGCGCACGGTTTGTGGTGTTCCCACCACCGCTAGGGAGCGCTCTGATTGGCTGTGCGCGCAACCGGAAGTCGTTCAGACACATGGGCACCGGATTGGCTTACTCAGAAACCTTCACTAACTACTCACATCAGCAGACTGGGACAAACTCAAAGACGACATAGACAAACTAAATCGTGAGTACTTCGACATGGACCCCAATTCACAGGATATAGACATAAACTGGACCTTTTACCGCGAACGTCTGACTATCTTGATTAACAATAACATACCTAGACGATACGCAAAAGCTAAAACCCACCTCGCCTGGATAACACGTGAACTAATTAGAATGCCGAGAAGACGTAACAAAAGCCACAAAAAGGCAAAGCAAACTGGACTAAACAGTGACTGGGAAAAATTTAAGGAATTCCGAAAACAAAATCTTACAAAGACTATGTTAACAACCACATTGGAGACAGCCTGAAAACTAATCCAAAACGATTCTTGTCATTTATTAAGGCAAATAAACGAGAAAACATTGGCATTCCCACACTTCGAGTAAACGAACAGCCAATAATAAATGATCGTGATAAAGCAAATGCCCTAAACAACCAATTTAGCTCTGTATTTACCCAAGAAAAGCACCCCATCCCCCAAATAGCCCCCTCTACTTACCCCAACACCCCCCTTCTCGAAATTGGCATAGATGGCGTAATAAAGCAGCTAGAAAATCTAAACCAGAACAAAGCTGCAGGCCCAGATGAACTCCCAGCCAGAGTCCTTAAAGAAACTGCAAAGCAGATAGCTCCCATCATCACCCACATTTTCCAACAATCGGTAGGTAAAACAGGTAAACTTCCTAACGACTGGCTACAAGCATTAGTAACTCGTATACACAAAAAGAGCCACAAATCTGAACCGGCTAACTACAGACCCATATCACTAACCTGCATCCTCTGTAAAGTAATGGAACATATCATCCTAAGCAATATGTGTAAACACCTGCGCAAGCATAACATCATTCTCCACTTCCAACACGGATTCCAGTTGGGACTGTCTTGTGAATCTTAGCTCATTGAGACAGTCCACGACTGGATGACTGCAAGACCCACATTGACGCAATCCTGCTTGACTTTGCCAAAGCCTTCGACAAAGTGCCTCACCTAAGTCTCCTATCAAAACTGACCTCCTACGGAATCACTGCAAACACTCAAAATTGGATCAAATCTTTTCTATCCAACCGCAAACAGAGAGTCTCAGTTAACGGTGCCCCGGACATCACAGATGTCACATCTGGTGTCCCACAGGGTTCAGTTCTAGGACCTGTCCTCTTCTTACTCTACATAAATGACATAAATGGGAACATCAAATCTTCTATACGCCTTTTTGCAGATGATAGTATTATATATCGTAAAATTTATTAAAAAAACCACCACGAAATTCTCCAAACTGACCTAAGCCAACTCCAAACATGTTCAGACAAATGGAATTTAATGTATCTAAATGTGTCCACCTTCCAATAACAAACAAAACTAAACCCAGCCCACACAAGTACTCGCTTTCTGACCAGCCATTATCCACCGTATCTAGCCACTCATATCTCGGAGTAAAATTGGATTCCAAATTAACCTGGACAAATCACGTCACTGGCATAACTTCAAAACCTTCGAACATTTTAGGCATGATTAAACGAACTCTTGGCCCATGTAAACCCGAAGTTAAACAAACAGCCTACAACATGCTAATCCGACCAAAACTCGAGTAGTACTCTTCACCCATATGGAATCCCCACACCTTTTCACAAGTTAAAAGCCTTGAAAGAGTGCAACACTCTGCTGCCAGATTTGTTAAAAATTATTACAGACGGAACACAAATCCAGAAGATCTAATTACTGCCCTTGGATGGCCAACCCTCGAACGAAGACGTATCATTAAACAAGCCACAACCTTCTACAAAATTCTAAATAACATTATTGAGATCACCCCCCCCCCCTCCAGGCCTACTAACCAGCTCTCGAACCCGTGGACAATATATAGGTGTCGTATAAATGCAATGATCTTTTCATTTTATCCCCGAGCCATTCGCATATGGAATAAGATTCCACCAAAAATTACCAACATAAAAAACCCCAAATCATTTCAAGAAGCTATTATGGAACTCCCTTTCACCACACCTCCTCACCTAAACTGCCTTTAAAACACAGTGCTCAGCGTAAACTTATCCATGGTGTGAGTATGGAGACTGTCTATGTGTGCATGTGGCAAGGCAACGACAGTCTCCATACACATAACCAAGCTATTAAAAAATTTCGTTTAACATTCTATACATTAAATAAATAAAACTATCAGATGAAAACCATTTCAGCAACATTAAAAATACTAATCTTTTAGTCGAATGTACCACCCACAGCGCATGCGCACAGTCCACCACAAACTCCTGCGTTAGCCCAAGTTTGGGCTGTTTGTAGTATAACCACTTGAGACTTGAGACTTACGAGTGAATGTTGAGCTTCATTTCTGATGATAATAGATGTCAGAAGTGTATACCTCTTGCCTAAAATCGTGTATCTTTGCAGACTGAACGAGCACCTGCCAAGACGATAAATTCTTTAATTGAGGCTTCTGAATTGCATATAATGCATCTTTTAATATCAGTGTTCAGCCTCTTAGCTTTTAATGCAAGCTCTGCTTTGGGAATGTCATCACTAGAATCCATGATTTCTATGTCTATTCAGTCCCTTTTCTACTTGCAAGCAAGTATTGCAAGCTCTGAAACATGTAATTAAGACATAAGTCGGAACATTATGCACAAAGTTTACATGGTTTGCGATATCGTTGTCGATGGCTACGTCATTAGAATAGGTCAAGGTCGTTTAATATCGCACGCGACGTCGCATAAAAATAGGATAATATGTTCTATGGCGACGTACAATTGACAAGGGACGATCAAGTTGCAATCTGGTCGCATACGTCATTTCACAAACATAACATAATTATTACAACAGATAATTACCATTGGAAGGAGTAGAGTTATCCATCATTTTATTGAGGTCGAGTGTGTATTCGTTGGAAATAATCAGATGGTGGCTTTCGGGCTGTCTTATTCTAGCCTTGTTATATCATTGGTTCGACGGAAACATACGTCCTTGGAGCCAGCGATGGTGCAAGCAACAACATGTTTATTAAGTTAAGACGATATCGGTCCGCTATTATCACGTCCAACTTTCTGCTGTCAATTACCAACATTAAGCCACGTACATTCTCCTAAACCGTGCTTCCATCCTATGCTCCCAACGTATCCATCCACCTGTTGACAACTTTAACATTGCATATCGATTTCGAGCTTACCTAATCCTATCGCTTCGATGCAGCCTTGATATCGGGTTACATGGGATTTAGGCCCGATACAAGTTTTCTTATTGCTATAATTATTATAATAATAATTACTATAGTCATGTTCCCATTATACAATCAAAGCAAATCGCCAGAAACGAAACACCGAGATTGTCTTTGAGCTTTTCCTCTACTTATATGATTAAATGCTACTCATCTGAGTTCTTCTAGTTAGTTAGTTATGCTAAGACGGATATTTATGACCAGATACCAAATGGCGTTTGTTAAGAAAGACAGAACATATTTAACTCTTTTACAATGAAAATACAATGACAATGTTAATTGACTCAAATTAGTCATTTTATTACACACAATCACCAATACAACGTTAATAATATTAATATGCTTTACTAGATCTCGTGTATAATGGGCCTGTGATGATCAAATAATATATCCGTGGTGCAGGAATCGTCGACTGGAAATATTTTCCTCTTCCATGACGTCGACTGCAAGTAGTTTTCTCTTCCGTGACATCGACTGTTCGTATTTTTCTCTTCCGTGACATCGACTGTTCGTATTTTTCTCTTCCGTGACGTCGACTGCAAGTAGTTTTCTCTTCCGTGACATCGACTACAAGTATTTTTCTCTTCCGTGACATCGACTGTACGTATTTGTCTCTTCCGTGACGTCGACTGCAAGTAGTTTTCTCTTCCATGACGTCGACTGCAAGTAGTTTTCTCTTCCGTGACATCGACTGCAAGTATTTTTCTCTTCGGTATTGTCGACGTTTCCTCTTCCGTGTTTCGTGATCCAACTGTCTACCAGAGACAAGGACCAGCATAAACGAAGCCAGTTCTGCTGCGCTCTGAGTTGTATGACCACAATGCAACTGGCAACTTATGAAAATATACCGTGGTAAATGCCATGTTGTACAATGGTGTTTTGAAACAGGTAAACCATGGTAAATCATGGTAAACCCTTGTAAGATACCATGATATACCATGGAAACCATGGTAATCCATGGTGTTTTGAAACAGGGAAGCCATGGTAAAACACCATGGTGTTTTGAAACAGGTAAACCATGGTATACCACAGTTTACCATGTATTGTCATGGTTTACCATGTAATACAACGAAATACCATGGTATGCCATGTCATTCCTTGGTATATCTT